>JAHZMT010001682.1:0-46387 GCA_027743785.1 Sinhomidia bicolor | reverse complement strand
CTGAAAAGATATTTAAAAAATACATATATAATTTATAACACCAATTATAACGCACAATGTAAGACTAAAAGTGACAACTGATTTCTAGAGTCGTGTGTTACTCACATTTGAAACGCAGGTGCAACTTGAGCCGTTAATGGTAGCCGCTTCACTTTTGAAGCAGCAAGAGTGCAATCTAGGTGCGGAATGGGAAATCCCTTAGGCTTCCTGGTACTTGCAGGACTATGGAAGCACTTTATAAGAAATTCCTGAAACAAAAAAAGACATTTGAAAATGGAAAATAAATAATAATCAAACATTGAGTTCAGTTGTGTTGACACTTGGTGATATTGAGATAATTCTTACTCTATCATACAGGATCCTTCTTTTCCTTCCTGAGTGTTTCCGAACCATGAGTCCCTCCGAGTCAGGATTAGAAACTTCAGTCTCAACAAGGCAGTTGTCACTGCTTGACTCTGCCCTTAAGTCCATACTATTTTTTTCGATGCTTGTTGCCATACTGGAATCAAATCTGCAATTATTATTTTTATACAAATGATTAACGAGAAAAAAAAAGTTATAGGAATGTACAAATTTTAACTGAACTAGAAAACTGGTAAGCGTATTTTCGTGTTTCTTGGTAGATCTGCTGCCAGAGAAAAAAATTCAAGATGGCAGACTATCTCTATCTTTACGACAAAGTTTTTGTAGTACGTACAACGGTCAATAAGCCATACATGCACACAACAATTATTCGGTGGAAAAAAATATTCAGATAGATGCAAAGATTAAATTTGTATTGTACATTTAGTACAGGCTTCAACTACCATTTTTTACAACAGCGTTTCAGTTGCTACAGAAATTCCATGTCAAGAGGAGGTGGTATAATGAAGGACGGCAAGGTGTTATTGTAATGGACATGTAATCCTGCACGTATGCCTTCGTTATTTTTTTTTTTTTAAAGTAACATTAAACCACAGTCAGTATCATCGTGACTTATCATGACGATGACATATTATTCCTTATACAAGGTACTTTTGCTACTGGAAGCCTCATGCCTACTCATGAATCTTTGTTTTTATTCTTATCTTAAATACTGCATTGTTTTAATACAGTAAAGTATCTTTAGTAAGTGATAAAAATGACAGTGCACTTAAAAAATGCAAATAAGCTTTTCCTGAAAATATGAAAGTCATTAAGTTGTCTCTATGTGTGTTCTCTAGGTGACATGCTAAGATGAAAAGAAGCACACATACCTATATCGGTATTGATGTGGAAGAATCTAATAGTAATATATGCTTATAGCAGCATTTACTGATACTTATACCAGCAGCATCAAATCCGATACGACAATTTTGCTACACAAGTCAAAATCTGATTGTTGCTACATGTTCAATATGCATATTATGCTCGCTACTTCAGCTTTATAAATACATTTTCCAATACAACCATTATATACTTATCGAAAGAGGATATTAGGGTTTTTTATGCACAGAAAAATGCCTTTGTACACGGCTGCCATTAGGCCATTTGCATTAACAACATCGCGTAATCTTTACGAGCGTCCTATGAACAAGATGCATATTTTACATGTGAGTAAATTAAAAATAATGTAAATTAGATTTGTTTATCTCACCTCTTCTCACGTCAGTCACCCTTAAAATATCAAGAAAGTTCGTTTCACACCTCTTGACATGTGTAAAGCAAACCCAGCGCAAAATAGTTGAGCGTAAAGTCGGAATAATATATTATATCCTATGCTATGTGTTTACTCCTTTGTCAGTTATAACTGCCCTGTGCTGCTGTAGGTCTGTCTGACTGTAACACAGGGCACTAAAAAAAACCTGCGAATACAAAATTAAAATAAGTCTCTAAGATACACTCTAATAGTTAAACTGGATAGTTATCAAACTACAATGCACAGATAAGTCAAGACTTTATACAAGCAACACGAAAAAAAATTGTCTCTACGAAAGGCACCCTGAGAAGCTACTAACAACAGCCAGTGATTTTGTAAATGTTAAGGCAATTAAAACAATGTACACAATGTAGCATGTCAAGAAGCAATAATGAAAGAAAACGTATGCCTAATTAAAAATAGTAAATTATCTAACTTTGTCTACTAATAATGGACACGTCGATATTGCCCATTGATAAGATTGATTACTATTCATAAGACAATGTACAGACGACGACGACATGAAAACGTAGCAAAGATTTCCTTTGCTCAAATTACACATGTTACGCGCACCTGATGACATCTCTTACAATTTTGTGCATTGCATCATATTTTTCAGTAGCTTAAAAAAGTAAGAAAAAAAAACAAAATATTAAAGCTGATTTCATGAGAGGCCACAAAGGTTATTGCACAATGTATGTATGTATTACATGTGTACATGTTTGTTTATTTTTTATGAGTGCAATTAATGTTTTATTTCCTATTTAGGCCATTACCAATTACTGCAGTAGTACTAGTAGTCGTCTTGTGTGCGATTTACAATATAACGCAAAATACGGTGGTGGTGGTGTGGTGGTATATATACAACAAAAACAAAGAAATGTTGACTTTGTGGAAAACGGGAAATGTAGAGTATTATTATTGTTGCTAAACTTTATTTTATGGCTGCTTACTAACCATAACAAATGCACTGGAAAATGAATGTGTGAAATTATTATTTCAGTGGACAAGTTTACTTTTTTTCTGGGAATTTAGGTGCACTGTGCAAAGAGGGGATCGGCCCTGAGTACATTGTTACAATTTTTTTTATACACAAAAAAACTGTTGTTGTTATGCGCATTGTCTGTCAATAGCGATTGTATAATATAAATATATATAGATAAATTTTTGTGTAAATTGTGTAAAGTACCTGTAAAATTAGCGTTCCAGATCCTTTGCAATTATTGTTGAGATCGTTGTTAAAAGTAACGTATTTATTACTGCCTTATAAAATTATTAATTTAAAGTATAAATGTACAGACTAAATTAAATATTCTTAAATAGGTATAAATACACATTATAAACTAACTATGGTTAAGAAAACATTCGTACTTTTTGCTGAATGGTTTTTTTTACAAAATTCTACCGTTCTGACTCTTGTTTTTTACTGTTTTTAAAATATTTCAAACTCTAGGAAAGTTTTGTATAGATCAGCATATCTCTATATTATTTATCTCTATGTGTACTGTATATGTACGTCATACAAACATCTCTTTTTGTGTCTTTCGGATGCCTATGTATACTCCTATGAGTTTTTATTCATCTTTATGCTATACAAGTGTACTGATATTTTTGCTGTTTTATTCGTGCCATAGGGCTGTTAGCTAAACCGATTATAAACTTCTCTGTAGTACAATCAAATTTTCTGCTTTTAAAATTCAAAGTCAACTTGATAAAAAGGAATTTTTATGTATGCATTAGAATATCAGTTTTACAAGAAAATGTGTTGTATTACCGGTTATTTTTTTAAATATTTGTCAAAATTTTTCTGTAAAAGTGGACGATACAATTTTTCAGTGCGCATGAAAGTAGACGGCAATTCCTCTACACAATGCAGCTAGTATTTGGAAAATTATCGGGTATTTAACTTGACAACACCGGCAGAATAAATTTTAAAACCTAAAAATAGGGTTAATAAAATTTACAGATGAAAATGTCTATCGATATTATCGATGCAAGCGAATTTTTATCTAGTGGATTCCCATGAGAGAGGTGTAAAGTTGTCGAGGGTCTTTGACTAGTTGTATGTATATCAACTGTTATCCTTCTCTCCTCTAGCTTCTGCTTGCTCTATCTAAGGTCAATACTGCTGAGGATATGTGATGCATTGTTAAATTTCAGCTCAGTCATAGTCATAGTAGTCAGTAGTCATAGCCCAGCTAGCTGTACGTATATAAGCAAGTAAGTAGTTCTTTTATTTATTAAGCTTAAAATAGTGAAAAGTGATAATAATGTTAGCAGGGAGCAATACACTTTCTTTCTACAGTCAACCACCACCACTCACTCATCTATAAGCTGTGCGTGGTGAGCAGATAGTCCGTATATACGATACACACACACAGAGAGACATCACAGTGAAATGTTCCGAAAGACTTAAATATTTTTTAAAAATCTACTAGCACGGAAGAACCAGTCGAAGGCGAGAAAAGCATTTAAATAAAACAATCAATTCAAGCTTTTAACATTTCCTCTTTTACTACACAAACCTACACTTATACGTACATTTAACATAGTTCTTATTTTAAAAAAATACAAGAAAAGTAACTTGCGCTGCCACTGCACAGACACACACACTCACACAGAGAGATACAAGTATTTATTATTTGATTCGTTTATAACAATAATTGATTGTGAGATATAATTCCTCAGCGATCTCATTATTTTAACATTAATTTTTTTACAAGATCTGAACTGTATATATTATAATATTGTGCATCTATAGAGCATTTTATGGATTTGAGTTAAACGACCTCAACTCTCGTTCCAGTAAAAATCTATTCAAATTATATAAAGCATTAAACGCAAAAAAGATACTTTACCCACGTACGAGCCCGGTTTAATCTGTGAAATACTTTGTGGATTACAGGTATTTTTTTGTAATTCTTAGTATTATCATTACTAAATTTAGTATTATATATGAATAACTTGCCAAGGATTTTTCTTCCTTCGTGTGAGCATCAACGTAACACCCGTATTAATTACTGTTATATACCTAATGACGCAACTACATACATTAGTTGCCTAATGGTGTCTGGCAGTTCATCAGTAACCAGCTAGCATCTTCTATTCTAGATTAGAAAACGTAAAAATCTATTTTGTGTACATGTTTGTTTGTTTGTGTGTCATTTGTTGTAAATCAGATATTATAACATAATTAAGAGTGCCCCGATTTCTCCAAAAAAACAGGTTGTTTTTTCCAACGCTATTAACAAAGTTGTTTTTCATTAATAATGGTGGTGAATGACGTACCCATCACGGTTTTCTTACATTCTACGTGGGTGTACTTAATATTAGCGGTTGATTGAGTGGAATTATTGACATGGTGTAAAATAGTGTATGTAGGTAACGGCAAGCCATTCCAGAAGAAGTAAGCGACGAGCAAGCATGAAGTACATCTCCTCAAGTAAAAGTATTTTGCGCCATTCCTTTCCACGGTCCTTGTAGTTTAGCCAATTAATTAGAATATTCAATAGTAGTCCATGCAAACTATACGCGTTTAAGGAAATATATGGGGCATTACAGATGGTGCATATATGAAGTATATCCATTCTTGTAAACTTAATATTTATATATATATATTTAATAAGCAGGCCAAAAAATTCTCTCTTTTCAGCTTGCCGTGTGTCGTGTGATCATGATATATGATTCATCAAAGTTACCTACATAATACGTTTTTATATATACGTAAATATATACATCTACCTTGCTTTCTAGTGCGGTACCGTGCCCAATAAAAAATATGAAACGTTAAAGCTGATAAACGTTTGATAGCTAGCTATCTTCATACATGTTTTATGTACAATCATCCTTCAATATGGGTGACAACAGCAGCATTATTAGTTACAGTCACATAACATAACTGACAAAACATTCAGTTGAGAAGATAAAAAAAAATTGACATGGATAGTTGCAAGCAAACCATGATTTGTAAATCAGGAGTAATATCATTTGGTGAAATTAAGTGATAATAATGCACTTTGCATCTTACAAATAACGGAAAGAAATTACAAGTGCAGAGTCGGGTAAAATCGCAACCTTGTTCTTTATCATCACGCATTTTACTCAAATGTTTTTTTTTCTTCTTTCATGTACAAAACTCTCCGCTTTAATTTTGCAAGGCAAATAAAATAAACTTGTTTGATTTCGTCAGTTTTTTTTTCTTTTCAAGCAAACTGCATGTGAGTGCATTCGATAGAGCAACATAGCATATAGCAAGTCAAAGTAGGAATAATAAAAAAGGTGCACAAATTATGTATATATTTTTCAGATATTTATCGTCGTTTTACACTGTCATTGTAATGCCAAATGTCATAGATTTCGTTTTTTTACTGGGTAGACACATGATTATGTTGAAGTGGCTATAAAATTACATAGTGTAAAAGGCGTCGAATAAAACGCTAGTAGAAACGTAAAGTGATTGACGTTCTCACAGTTCCTTTTTATTTATTGCACTCAAGTCAAGAAAGGTTATACAGTATTCAAGGTATTGATGTTATTGCCTGTATAATTCGAGAAGCTATATAAAATGTATGAAAAACGTCTGGTTTGCCGTGTACGCAACATATTGTCTTGGTAAATATTTTGCTAAATGATGTTTACTTTAACTGGACTTATTGGAGCTCTGTGGATTATTTGCCAAGTACAAGAACAACCGCAAATGTTGAGAATGTTTGGTTTTTGGTTGCTAGAAGTAGACAGTTGGCAATTTTGATAGAGCGAGCAAAGAGCACCGATAATGGCAAAGCAAATATTATTCAATAAACATCATATTATCTAGGCAATTGTTTCATTGACAAATTGTTCATTAAGAGAAGGTCAGTTTTTGTTTTCATTGTTCTCATTTGTGCAGTAGTAATTGACAGTGACAGTATAATAATGATGCAAAAAGTGTGAAATATCAACAACCTTGAATTCTAGGCAACCTCAGATATTTAGGTAGGTAGGTATATATATTTCTCTAGAAATATTTTCGCCTTTAGTTCATTCTCATTCATTACGAATGCGGGTATGTTTTAACGTCAACTAGGATTTTCACAACTGCAGGTAGTAGTAGTAGTAGTAGTAGTCGGCGGCGGTACGGTGCTTGTATGTCAGGTTATGCGGAACTATGGCATTACATATTATTTTCTAATAGAGTTTTTTTTCTATTTCGCTCCTCTTAGACTGCACGTACACATCGAGTAGGACTGATAAAAAATACTTAAGATAGTCATCCGAAACTCGGAAACCGTTTTCATCAATTAAACTACACTAAAGTACTTCCTGAGCTGCAGCTAGAGAAATAGATATATTCAATTAAATATGGCTGCAACACGACGTCTTCAAAAGGTAATTTATGTGTAGTATGGACGACTTTATTCAATTGTTCATTGTGTTGTTGGCTAGATTTACTATAAATTGCGTTTTTATTGACAACCATTAGGAGCTACAAGATCTTCGCACCAACGGTGTTAGAGCTTTTCGAGATATCACTGTAGATGAATCAAATATTCTTTATTGGCAAGGGCTAATTGTACCGGTAAGTTGCTGACAAGCTTATCAAATTTGTCTGTTTGTGTTTTGACAGCTGAGAATAGTTTGTGTTTATTTTTGTAAAAAAAATCAGGAAAATGCTCCTTACAACAAAGGTGCCTTTAAGATTGAAATAAATTTTCCTGCGGAATACCCTTTTAAACCCCCCAAAATTAATTTCAAGACCAAAATCTACCACCCTAACATTGATGAGAAGGGACAAGTATGCCTGCCTATTATTAGCGCTGAAAATTGGAAACCAGCGACAAAAACCGATCAAGGTAAACTTCACATATATTTTGGGAAAACGTGATGGTGGAATAAAATCGGGTATTCATGTGTCTTGCATGTATCAATAAATTCGATAATCATGTCGGTTTTAATACTCATTTGCAGTTATCCAGGCACTTGTGGCACTTGTAAACGATCCGGAACCTGAGCATCCTTTACGCGCTGACTTGGCGGAAGAGTATGTAAAGGATCGAAGGAAATTCTTTAAAAACGCTGAAGAGTTTACACGAAAACACAGCGAGAAGCGACCAGCGGATTAAGTTTGTGATTCCAATGTCTCTCAACCAAAGTGCAACCTGTCATTATTAATATTCTGTACGTTAATTAAAATAATTGGATAATAACACCACTCCGGTATTGTTCTGCAATCGATCACAGAGAAAGAAAATTCTTCAATGTCTACAATTTTTTTGTTTGTGTTTTGTCATATCTTTTTTTGTTGTTTATTATAATTTATTCAGTACATATTATTTGTATACACAACAGAAACATCCTTTCATTGCTGTGATTTTAAGGTTCAACATGCATTCACTAAAATATTGACAAGCATTTCCCAGACTTCCGCGTTCGCAAACAACTTGGTTAAAATACATATTTCTTCAGTTCCACTTTACAGAGTAGGTCAGGAGGAAAAAATATAGTTAAAAAATGTTCCAAACGTCACTACGTTCCTCCAAACTCCCCCTCAAAAATCACAGAGATCATAAAGATGATGAGAACATATTATCATCCTACGCAGTTTTCGAAAGATGTTTTTAAAGAGATGTGCTACTACTAGTTTCTGTTATTATTACGCTGCTGTAACTTTGCTCGTTCTGCAATAGTCTGCACAACAGGTGGTGTGTTATTATTAATGACGATGATGATGAACATGAAATTGACCATACTTTAATTTCAAAAACACAAGCAAGCACAAATATATGCTGGCTATGCTGCAATTTGTCGTAAATAATCACACTTGCCTTTAGCATTTTCCAAGAGAGATAGAGAAAGAGAATTTATGTGAATAGAGTTTTACATGAAATGACAATACCGTAAAATGTCCATTCTAATCCTTAAAAAATGCATCATACTTATTCTTATCTCAGCCACTTAGTTACTTAATTATTTACTAATGTTAAATTTTTTTTGATTTTTGTCGCATCGAATATTATTTAAAATCACAGCAATCATATTGTTATATAAACTGCAGGAGGGATCCTTAGAACTATTTTAATAGAGTTAATATTTTACTGTTAACACTTACAACCAGAATTTAAACCATTTTTGTAACACAGCAGGAAAATATTAGTTGCAAATTGCAATACATATTATTATTATTATTATATATCTAATACTTAAAAAGTACTACCTTTCAGTTGAAAAGGTACAAGTCACAACAAATCTAAAAACCATATTATGTTGTTATCACATGCACTTCTTCCATATTTACTTTTTTTTAATGGCGGTAGGATGAAGCCAAAGTTGAGCGTGGGTCAAAAGTCAATAATAATATCACCAATAAAATACATGCTGTAATAATATTGCGGATATCATTCAATGCGTTTCCGTTGCAATTTCAATGAGTTTCGCAAGCTTTATAATTTCAGTAGATGTATGTATGTTATATATTGTTAATGAAAATCAATATAATAATAATAATAATAACATGTTGGGTATTATATACATATATAAATAATATGATAGGTGTATTTATGTTCGAGAAGAAACAAGTTGATATTGGTTAGAATTAGAGTTAAAATAAATATCTCTATCCTACTGTGTAAATTATAAAATAAATGAATACAAGTGTGATGGTACCTTAGAAAGTTTTTAAAAAATTGTATAAGATAAAAAAAAATTGGCCAATGAACACAGATATTGTTATCTAATGGAAAAAAATCGAGAGTAAATGTGCAAGTAAACTCGCAAACTACTTGTCACAAGAACTTTATAAAAATATAACATGGCTCAACTATTGAAAAATAATGTTTGTTCACGGCACGTCAATTTATTTAACAAATAGCATATTCATAAAAACTTACCAAAAACATTCAACGTTACCTTTCCGTTACTACTACTATTTCTTCCAAAAAGTAAGAAGCTCCCGATGAAAGTCGAAGGACGATGATTCATCTTTATGCCACTTAAAAGGTTCAATTTTGCTTGGATTTGCATTTAATATTTTTTTGTGTGTGCTGTTCATTGTATGTTCAAAACGTGATAAGGTTTTGTTGGTTCGCCATCTCAAAATGCATTTCTACTGCTTTCACCGGAAGTGAATGGGTATATTGTGGGTGTAGCAAGTAAATCGTCAAGTGGATGGAATACTTTAAATGTGAATGGGTAAGTGCATTGAAGGATATTACTCCAAATAAGTTCAAAATCTACACATTTCATTCGTGAAAAATTGAACTGACAGACATGTCCGTATGTAAATGTTTATGTAAAATTGAAATATTTTTCAAAGTCTGCATATTCAAAAAAATAATGTAATGATTTAACTGTCGGTAATAGGTCACATATTTAAAATTCGTAATAATGAATCATATTCGTTTTTATTCACACAGGATTACGATTCATGTTCATTTTTCTTCACTTTACAACTGGACGCTATTGCAACATTATGAATAGTAATGTAGCTAGTATAATTAATTATTATGTACGAAGAGATTATAACACGGGGATTATTCATTTAAATAATATGGATATTATTTAATTTAAAAGTAACTAATTAATTTCTTACTGGCATGTGCTTTCCTCTGGTAAATTAATATATATTTATTATATATCTAAGATATAATTACTTTGTATGATACGCTACTGAGGGAAAATGAGAACAGCTATTTGGGAGTTGCTGACAATATTTTGTTGCCCCTCTTGTTGGTATATCTTCTTTTTTAAACTTGTGTGTAGGATGTAGTAAACTCTCAAATAACTTTTCTCTTTGCACTCAGTGATTATGTACGCAGAAATATTGATAATTAATAATTATAGTAATAAAAAGTAGTAGTTTATATTTTTTTCCTTTTCTGTTACAACAGCATGACATTTTCAAGAGATACTGAATAAATATATTACAAACCTAATGGATAATATGTATATATAATATATATATATAGTCAGCCAGTTCCAGAGAAGAAATCAGTCCGAATCAATCGTACAGTGGATATTCAATCCATGAATTACTTTATCCACAGTTTTGGTTTGTTCAATTCTCCTTTGCTAAATACGTTAGTATTGATTTTTACAGTTTGTCGTATTCCAACCAATTTTTTCACTAATGTATATATCGCTAGTATTTTGTTTGTAGTACTTTGGAAAAACACATCATCATATTTATTGGGCAGCAGGTAGATGGATTTTCATACATATATATATAATGTCTCTTTCTCTGTATATATATATATATATGTGTGTGAGTGTGTTTGTATTTAATGGCTACAATTTTGAATAATTCACTGTTCCAAGTTATATACTTTGTGACATTGATGACTGATTATAGTTTTTTTTTATTTTTTTGGTTGAAATAGTTTTGTATCAATAATAATAATTATTAAATATAGCCTGGTAAAATACTAACAGTAATGATTATGATTTTTACTTATTATGACAACAATCACATAATGTTTTGAAGAAAATACACACATGTATACATATGTATAATGGGTTTTTAAATAGGTATAATATATATTATCAGTTACATAATGTTTATGGACTATGGGCATTTGTATTAATAAAACTGGATGTGTTTTTAGTTAAATCTTACACTATATATTTTATACAGGTATAACAACAGTAACCATAAAATCATATTGTTAACTATAATATATACCTAATCTATCTATCTCTATATTATATATCTATCCTCTTAGATGTATCATTTCCGCAGTTTGTAACAAAATGCAGATTTCTGTATATAGTTACGTACGATAGTAAATGTACAATCGTATCAATTAAAACTTTACGGGGGGAAATAGGGGGTTTGGGCAGGGCAGTATGTGGGCGTAAGTTTAAATGTGTTTTGGGGAGATTTGTAGCAGCGTTCTTCAGCTTATCTGGCTGCTATTATTATTATTGTATAATAATAATAATAATAATAATAGCATAGTTTCTTCAGCACAAAGCAAGCTGTTTCTACAAACTTATTTAAAAGCAGCAGTGCATTTTTTGTTTTCATTTCATCAGTACAGCAAAACAGTATGCACAGTACTTCTTGTTTAACTTTCTTCTTCTTCTGTTTTTTCTCTCTCTCTTTGTTCAAGTAACTAAAAATGAATCAGTAAGTATTTTATTTTGTCTATCCTAACAGTAGAATTAGAACGGAGTAATAATTTACTATCATCATAATACAATAGATACTTATACATACATATAAATAGGATCGAAAACTAACTTTACTTTTTAAGACAATCTGGAATGCTCTGAGTATATGTATCATTCTACAAAGTATGTCGTTTTCTCCCTTAACTCTTAGTGTTCCTTCTCTCATTTCTCTTAGAACAGGTGACGTTGATAGCTAGAACAATATCAAACCCAGGTATTTAGACAGTGTTTTCTTGATATTTTTTGTCATATCATAATTATTATATGCATTCACAATAAATATATTATCATACAATGCACAACTACATAGAAAATTGTAGTTTGATGATGTCAACGAGTTACTTAAAACGTTTTTTAGTGATAACTTAAATAACAGTTTTTAGCCTGTTTATACTTCTTCTGCTTCTTACACACTTCTTGTAAACTGTATCAATGTAGGTATGCATCATGCAATGTACCACACCACTCGCACTCAATTCAACATTCCAAATCCATTGTCATCATCCCTTTCTTTTATATATATATATGCTGCTCATTTTTTATATATTTTTTATCACTGTGAGAGTGAAAGCAAATTTTTTTACGAAAGAAAGTTTTTTTTCCTCCCTCCGGTTTTGAGAACTCTGCTTTCACTTTCCCTTTCTGTACAAGTTCAAGTATATTATAAGAGGCTATGCATGTACGTATATGTAATATTTATTTTTTTTGTAATGTTCACATATTACACATGTATACTAGTTCCCATAATAAATACATACATAACTACAAGTTTAAAAAAGACATTTTTAAAATAATTACATACACAGTTGGTGTGCTGGTAGTGGATTGCTTTGCAAACTGCACCGGATGTCGACGACCTTTCTTAAGGAATTATTCATGAGATGAACAAAGATAGACTCATAAAATGTTAATCAATATCGGGCTTAACCGAAGAACTCAGGGAGATTCCGTAGATCGGAATATTTTCATAATATATCCTACTACATTTTTACCTTTCTAAACTTTCACTTTCAGTAAAATGCGTTTTGTTAGATTTTTTTTGCATTTGTCCCGACTTCCGATTGACATTCTTTACACATTCTGTTGCTGCTTCGTTATTTCTTCTTAAATAAACAAGGTGTAAAATTATTACGCAATAAATAATTGTACAAAATGTAAGTAAAGATGATACACAATGAAAAATGCATATACGCTAACAATTAAATATTATAACATTAAAATGAATAGTATTGAAAAAATGTTCCAATCAAGACCGGAAAACCAGCACCGAACCAATCGAATCCATTCTTTTTCTTCTCTATTTTTGTATAATTGAAGTAAAGTCTACCAACCTAAACTGGATCATCATACTCTGATTACTTTAACAATAATCATGTGTACTTTAGTTTCCTTTTTAAATGTGATATTTAGACTGTGCAAATGGCGATATATAACAGTATAAGAGTTAATAATGCTTATAAATTCCTAACTTAAGAGCTGTTTTTTTTCGTATTACACACCACTGGGATTTTGTTTAATTCATGATGAAATATACAAAGTAACGATAGCATTTAAATACAACATAATTTTTTTTGTAAATAATTACTGGTTTTTTTTGTATATGTATTTGTTTTTTTGTGTTTTCACTCTCAGTTATATTCAGGCAACAATCTACAATTATATAGTAGTAAAACCATGTAGGCATTAAGGTGTAGCTGTATATATATATTGTTAGTCGCTCAGAGACATTTTTTTACAGAGACGTTTAAGTTACTTTTGGGTTTTTACGTAGCAACATTTTTAACTGTTTTTCATTTTTATTGAGAACGAATCTCATATTATTGAGATTATATAAATTTTATAAATTTTTTGGTATACTCTCATTTCTTCTTATTTTTTAATTCTGTATAGATCTTGAATACATTAGTTATTGAAACATATTACTTTTATAGGGATATTATCATAAAATCATATAACAGTTTTTAAATAAACATTAACATTTTTTGTGTTTTTCATGAATTGATGTTTTTTTGTGAATAGAATGTTTAACTAATTAATTAAAGTAGTCTATGAAATTTATAATTTAATTATTGATTCAATTTTCTAATCAATATGCAATTGTTATATATATAATCCTAGCCTACAAACTACTTATAATTAATTATAGAACAGTAGGTACTTATTTCATTACCAGTAACTGAATATTAGTAATGGAGTTTACAATAGACTAGACTTGTCATTTACAAAATTTTTCTTCCTCGTAATACTGACCAACATCCATTTCTGAGTTCATCGCCAGAGTCGCATTGTTCATAACAGAGTAACCTGGACAGAAAGAGAGAAAACAACAGTGTTGCATTAAATCTCTCTTCTACAACAAAGCGTAAAGGGTTCTATCCCTTAATACCACTGATATGGTAAAAGTGCAATTTTAGAATTACCGGTTGAATTGACAGCTGTGTTAACATAACTCGCACCTCCTGCAAAGGGAACAATGACAATAGTATTGATACAAAGACAAGTGGTTTGAAAGCGTTTGGGAATCACCAACAAGTTCCCAGTTGCTTTTCTCCTTTAGGAGGTAAGAAATTACCAATAGGAGAATTCGCAGTTTTTTCAACAGTGATAGCAGCCAGTGGAGATGAACTGAGTTTCGTAGCTGTTACTAGACTGATGGGCCCACCATTGGATACTCCATTCACTCCGTTTACCCGTCCCAATACTTTCTTCCCTGCAATTTTATCCCCTGTAAAAAAAGTTGAAAAAAACATGATGCTGTTAGTAAGTAAAAATAGCCATTCATGCATAATCTATAATGACAATATTACAAGTATGCATGTTCAGATTCAATGCGCAAGTAATAGATGCAAAGTAAGTAAGAGAAGGATGGAATACATACCTGAATGGCAATTATTGACAGTGAGAGAAAGAGGATGATGCTGAGAGTCACCCGAATCGTCAAGCTCGGATTCACTTTTGGAAAGTTGGATTACGTCAACCGAGCTGTGGCTCTCGCTATTGTGAGAGTAACGACGATTCTCGATTGTAACGGAGTTAGAGACAGATCCATTACTGCTCTCCATCCCAATGTCCACATCATCCGGCACGATAGACTGCCAGTCAACGTGATCCCATTTACCCAGCATATCTTTCTTCAGGGAAGCTATTTTTTGTTGCAAGGAAATCTTTTCTCTAGCCAATCGCTCCATCTCATGTTCATACTCTCGTTCCTTCCTTTTCAAATTCTGCAAAAGTAGATGCCAACATGATTAATCATTTTTAGGTTTCCTCGTATAAAATAAGTAACTGCACACACCCCATTTGCTACATCTTAACCTTTCTGTGCTAACAGCCATGCCGATTTATATACTTACATGAAGATAATAAATGCCCAACCTATTCTGCCAGTACTAATGTGATTAACTACTTTACAGTATTTCTTAAAAATCCTTATATTCATTATTATAATTACGAGATCATATACTGCTACAACCAATTGAGCGTAATAAATATTCATTTCTTTTGGCAAAATAATGAGTTAATTGCGACCGTAATTTACGCAAATGGGCTACATTCTTCTACTAGACCACTCACTCGCTCATATAAAAAGCTCTCATCATCCATCACAGTATTTTTATGCGCAGCTCGCTACTTGGTACTTTAAGCATTCTTTTGCCTTTTGCTGTGCTAGCTAGTACACACACACGACGATTTTTAGTATACGAATAATCAGTGCTCGTTTATTGCATTGCGCACACATAGTTTTTGGAGAACAAAGTGGAAGAAGAAGCAGGTAAGTTGTTGGTGAGCTTTGTGTCTGATCCTGTCATCATCATGATGATGACGCAAAAAGGCAAACACCTCTATGGAGAGATGAAAGTGAACACTGACTGACAACAAGCATCCGATTCTCATGATGATGATGATGATCACCATCATCATCAGTACAACAACCAGCCTTTCATTTCTTTTGTTCCTACAGCTATGTACTATCTTCTTCACAGCAGCGTGATGGTAAATTGGCAAACTGAAACTGCCAAGCACACTATCATATCATCATCATATCATTAGGTTGCTGCGTTGTTGTTGGCGCTGCTACTGCTTCTGCCACATAGGTAATAAACATTAACTTACGACACAACAGCAGCAGCAGCGCCTGCGGCACCTCTTCTGGACTGGTCCCATCATACACAACTAACTTGCTAACTACCTACAATAATAGGCACAAAGCATACACGCAACTGGTTTCGTTTCGCTTGACGTAGCTTGAGTCCGCCCTGTGTGTCCATGTAGGTATATATTTTCACAAAAAAGCGTAGCGTAGGTCAGTCTAAAACCTGATAAGGATAATGTTATCTATCTAGTGGCACCGGCACATTGCTGCTTTCATTGCCGTGTTTGTACAGTACAATAGCTTGTCTATCATCATCATCATCATCGCCAATGCCTATGTTATATCGACGTGTAACGTTTTCGCACTACCACTACAACTACACCACCACCACCAACCACCATCATCATCATCAAAGTCGTCGAGAGTTAAAAGCTTGTGGCGATTCTTGTCGACGTATTCTCTGGCTATTTTTTTAAACGTGTTTGTAGTAAACTAGATATGCTGTTTGCAGGATGAAATAAATACATGCATATCTACACTGACTTGACTACAAAGTCATGAACCCAAAAAAATCAAAGTGTCGATGTCGTCCCGTCAATGAATATTAAATACGTTAACGAAGCATCTCGTTGTACTGCATTTTTATTGGCAATTTGGCAATCTTCTCTAAACTATTGGCATAATATGCCTTCCAATTATCTAACCGTGACAACATACCTAGGCATGAATGCAATAAGCTTAAATTTGTTCAACTTTTACAGAAATAACTACGTATTGCAGAGATAAGCATATTTAACGACTCGTATCTTATCCTCTGTAGATGGAAATGGACATGCCAGTTGTGTAAACTATCTTTGTGTAGTGCTGAGTCGTAGAATTTTCTAGGATACAACAACAACATTTACACTAGTGATATCTATCTCCAACGNTTGTGTAAACTATCTTTGTGTAGTGCTGAGTCGTAGAATTTTCTAGGATACAACAACAACATTTACACTAGTGATATCCATCTCCAACGAGTTTTCAAGTAGGTAGGTATGTGTATATATGTTTTTGCAGGTTAATACTGCCACACGTTTTTATGATGCACTAGCTTATTTAAATACAACTTGAAAGTTAATTTTTGTAAGAGCTGCACTATTTCGGAATTTACTATTGTTATTATTCAATTGGTGGTAAAGGGTGAAATAGCGGTGGTCCTTTTTTGCATAAAAAATTACTGACGCATGCATGCAGTAATCCAATCATTCGTTTTTGTACCATACGTCACCGTAATCCGCACACTTTTCAAAATCATTGCTCTTGTTTCCAAAAAGTGTCACTTATTCGGTTTGGCATAGTTCAATTTATGTGACTATTATTGAGTAATGCAGAGAAAGAATAAAATGAATAGAAACTTTTTTTGTAACCTTTGCTGAAATGGAAAAACTAAATAAAGCTCGTGACATGACATTATCTTATCACGGGAAAATCTGGTTGATGTCAGTAAACTTATTTTTTGAAGTGACAGTTGGTATGCAAAAATATTTTTACTTCTACAAAACTTTTAAACATTATTGGTATGTAGGTGCAATATTGACATTTCACTTTGACATATGTCGATTAAGTGTAGTCAAGTACATCTACTTAATAAATAAATAGGCATAGTTTTGCCGTACTATTGATATAAGTGCTTACGTTCCCTACTTTTAATACACATCTAGATTGCCATTAAAAGAAAGTAAAATATTTTCATAAATTGTGAAGGTGAAAGCAACTGTTTTAAAAAAATACATATATTTTTACTAAATATATCTGATCTTATTTATGTACATTCAGGTTATCATATTTTATATTTTATGCATGCTATGCAAAACCATTTGTAATGCATTTTTTATTCCATTCGACTTGCCACATTCCGGTAAAATTGTGCAATAGCAACGAATGTTTTTGTTTCTATCGTTATCAACGTTCATGTTGGAATTTGCAATTTAAAGAATTAATACGTTGTTTGGATGGATGTAATGGATGTAGCAGCAGGAAGGATTTGTGTATATTTTTAGAATGACTTAAAAACCAAATTACCTGAATATGACGTAGAGAACTCCGCAGTATTGCCAAGTTGGAGATTTTTCGGTCTTCAAAGGTAGGAAGTTGACTTTTAAGTAATTCGAAGCATTCTTTCAAATGCGCTCGTCTATTCTTTTCTAATTTGTTATGAACTTCACGCGTGCCTGAATTCCTACTGCTGACACTGCCGTTACTACTGCTGGTACTGCTGCTGTTACTGTTGCTGTAAAAACAAAAATATTTTCAGATGAGCTCCATGAACATTGACAAGTTCATCGTGTATGCAGACTAACATGCAAGAAAACAACACTTGACGCCGTTTATTCTTACCTTTTGGTCCGATTGGTCCCTCCATTAAACTCAAGCGTCGGCGACTGGCTCAAACTGTTCACACGTCGGTAGGAATGGTCAGATACTTTATAACCATTCACGGATTCAGGTACTCTGGGGATACCCACCGTGCTTCCAATGTTGTTGCTATTACCATTGGTTTTCTGGAACGGATGGTGATGCGAGGTTTGGGACATGTAGTGGATCCCATTTGTGATGGTCCCATGGTGGTTATTGTTGGTGTATCCATTTTGTTGACTTGAAGGTACTATAGCCACGCCTGCTGGACTGTTGCTAGGCAAATCAGGGAATCCCTTTTCACCTACAAATTGAAAAAAAATATTCATCAATTGTCAATACTACCCATTTCCAAGATTCTATGTTCGTCATCATGATTACTACTGAAATATGAGCCAAAATATTATATTTCTAGAAGCCAGATATATATATTGTACCAAGCAATAAGTAGCAGTGAAAGCATGACAATGTTTTAAGAAAAAGAGTAGGCAGGTAGGTGTACAGTCAATTGCTGGAACGACAAACAACGGCATTTTCGTTGCAAGAAAAAAAGCCACCTAAAGTAATGCATATATATATCTACATGCTGCTATGGAATTGTATACACTTTTTTGTGGCATGTAATCTTACTTCATTCATTTTAAGCAATAGGAATATACCCAACACGCGAAGGCTTCATAGTCAATCACTATTGCTAGTGTTCGGTATAAAAGTACTCTGTCATTCTAATCATTAGAAACGCATAAACGAGTTTGACAAAAAATATGCAAAACAAGTAAATTCACACAATGTTTTCATGTTTCTTTTGGATAAATGCTTATCGGTCAAATGATTTTTTGTTCGCACTCAGTTTTGCACTTGTTTTTTACCTAGGCCAAATTTGAAGTAATCCTTTATCCATTTCTTTTTCGGTATTGGGATTTCCCTCTGACTTCCTTGGCCCATTGCTCGATCCGAATGAACTAAAACTCCCATATTCATTTGGCACAGTTTTCGACAGGAGACGGTTAACTCCTTTGTTGACTACGTTACACAACAGCTTAATTAGTTTGGCGATTTCACCTTCCGTGGAAACAGTGATCAAAAATGTTTTTTATTCATGTGCAGTTTGAAAGTGTGCGTTGTCAACTCCCTCTAGTAAATTCGACTGAAAGACGATAATATGGAGCGGTCAGGTTCAGCATAGCAGTTGTAGAAATTAGGGACAAACTTTCTTTACCAAATTTTAAACTTTCCCTAACTGTTGTAAAGTTGCATCAGTATATGTAGCGAATTTAGTAAATAAATAGGTATTTGTATATTGCGACGTGTAAAATCTCAGGCACACAATTGAATATTTCTCAGATGACACCACTTTCTATCACAGAAAAATAACATGAAGTATAAAAAAAACTTGTGGAAACAGTCACTGTACTAGTTGCTCCTACGTGCTAAAAAAGTCTTTTTTCAAAATCAGGTTAAATAGACGATTGGACGACTAGACGTTATATAAACGTGCTCTTGTCCGTGTGTGTTTATGTGAAACAGCGGTGCACAAAATAAAATCTTACCCCTATAAACACACCAAAAACAACAACTATCATGATTTTATTACGGTGATACACTTGCTAGAAGATGTAGTAGTAGAAGTAGTAATAGCAGCAGGTTTCATACCTATGCGTCCTTCTATCGTCATGTTCTCTGACACCGACGCCTAAACGTTTTTCTTTTCAGTTTCTCAGCAAAGTAGCTAGATTGCTGTGAAAGATCTACTTTGTTTCAATCGAATATCCATAATAAAAAAATCGCTTGATTAAACAGGAGCAAGGAGCAACATCAGCAGCAGAGTAGCAAAAGTATGTTTAAACACACATTTCATTTAAGTATGAAACCACACAAAATTCTCTTTTAATAGTTAGTCATGTATGCACATACGCATGTAATAATAATGTAATCCATTTTCCATACAGAGCAACAACGTGTCTCTCTGTGTGTGTCAGTTCGCTCGGTCGGGAGAACGTGTTTTTTTAAATCTTTAAAAATATTACATACGTTTTACATACAAAATCTTGGGATATAAAAAGCTGACGAGGAAAAAGTGGCACCAACAGCCCATTCCCAACTGTTCCATGAGTTCGTCGCACACACATATAATACATATACACACAGAGACAGACGTGATCTCTAAAGGATTCAAGTCCACAAAATCCCCACAATTTTACAAAACTGCTTCTTCACTCTCTCGTGAGATATTCCTTCAAATCATAAAAGTGGATTGAGGCAGACGTTATTATAGGTATTCACTATTTACGTGTAAGCCAGTACGTATTGTAGAGAGAAAAAAAACGAGGATGTGTCTGGGTTTTGGTTGTTGATGCTTAATCTGTGGAAGAAGGCATACAGAAAATTCAGTTTTATTACCATTTACCATACTATGTACCGTGCTTTTATAGCACTGCCACGACGCTATACACCATTATACTTTGTTCAGATCACAGCAGAGTGTTAAAAATTCCACTGCTGCTGCTTGCTTCTCAGATGCTTTTTTTATTGTTTTGTTTATACGTGTGTTTGTGTGAGCAGCAGCTTGCTTATATTTTTTTCACTTGAAGAATACACGGCTAGCTAATAATCTATGCTCGCCATCATTTAATCAGTAGCAAAAGTTTGCCGTGTGTTACAATAATAATAATAATAATGACTGCCTTGACTTAACCTCTGCTGCTACCATTGGAGGTGATTCTAAAACTAAGTAATACATATAATATTTCCAAAGCTCATTCAAATCAGGTTTTGGAAAGGAGCGAATGCAACTTTAAAGATTCATAATTTTCGCAAACTTATTTTAGCTCTGGCTTGAAAATGCGCAATAAAAAAATGAATGTAGGGCCATATGGCAGAATATGAGCAACTGCATGTTTTTGCTGGCTGAGATGAGCAGACAGAAAGGTGTCCGCTTGGCGGACGGACAGACAGAAAAATGAAGAAAATAAATAAAGATTTTATTCTTTGCCATGTTGTAAATACTATTATTTATGAAATTGTATGCAATTAATTGAGAGCTGTTGTATCTACAAAGTTGTTGTGTAAGACGGATGTACATCAGCAGAGCAGTTGCTATCACGTTAATGGCGTCATCGCGTACTATTCCACAATTACACATTACCATCATCATCGTGTTGTGTTCCGGAATAAATATTTTCCGGAATAGGATTATTGCTGCTACTAGGCAAGATTTAGGTCTTTAATGATAATGTTTGGTAATATTTGCATCATCGCTCCAACCATAATTGATCATGTACTCCACTTTTGCCTGGAGATGAGTCAGAGTGGTATGCATGCAGTTACCTAATAACAGTCAACCGGTGGTGGTGACGGTACTGATCATGATGATGATGATGATATTGATGATCATGTCCAAAGATTATCTATTTTGCCTACGAAACATTCCACACATTAGTATTGTGTGTCTACATTTTTTACGTCTTTATAAAATAGCAGGAAAGAAGACGTGGAGATTTACTGTGCAAGAAGAATATTGTTTTTGGTGCAAGACGTAGTAGCTTCATTTTTTTAACCGAAAGTGAAGTTATAATTATCTATGACAAACAAAGAAGAATGACATCCCATACAACAACGTGTCAACATCATCATCGTCGTCGTCGCACATAGAGAGACACATACAAAACCCATAGCCACACAACTATTTTGAATCTCTCAAAGTTATGCCTGTCATGTAGTGTCACATGTTTGTCTTGTGAACATGATTCGTGATGAAACGCCACCTCTTAATTTTATTTTTGAACCTACATACATAAATAGCTGCAGCAGCATCATATACTACAATAATATGCATATATTATGTATTTGTTAGTATTTCTCCTTCATACTTCATCTCGTTACAAACAAAAGTTTAACAATAATACTTTTATTTCTTTGCTAGATAGACACATACATGCAACATTATACATGTACAGACTTTACTCTAATTAGCCATATAAGTTGGAGTCAACACGTAACAACATTAAATGAATAATAATAAAAGGGTTGATTTGGTGCTTGTGCTGAATGCCAAGCACGTTACGAATAAAGAAATGCTTTTTGACTGACGTAGGACGTCAAACCATACACTGTCGGTTGGCCGTTGTTGTCAAAAAAAGGCACATGTATTTATCTGACTGCATATGTATATATGTATATGACTAGTATAGTAAAAATGACACCTTTAACATTTTTCTATATACATTAAATTTTTTTGTATCAACTATTAGAATTACTTATCTCATATCTTGCCGTTTGCCATAAAGATTATCAACTTTAAAAGCATACTTCCAATCAACAATATCAGCGCCTCCAAATAAGGTCATGTAATTTATCAGGCGAGGAAGATGAAGTTACTTCCAAAAGAAAAAAAAGAGGGGATGCAATGCATAATATAAAATCCACGATGATGATGATGATAATGATTTTTATTCTTCTTCCTTTATGCATAATATGTTGCTACATTTCTATTGCAAGATAATGCCTGGTGGCCCCCTGTCATTGCCTTCAGCAAAGTAAGAAATATGTATCTATGACGATGATGATGATGCTTTTAGCATTTTTACTAAATATGTGCACCTCAATCAAACCAAACAAATAATAATGTCTGGTGTGATGTGCTCATGATGAGACTAGCAAAGATGTTTGAACATATCATGTGCAGTTGTCAGGATAAATAGCTTGTTTGTTTGTACACAGCTAGGTAGCATGTATTAATCACAAAACAAGGAAGGGAATCGCTAAGCATTTAAATATCTGTAGCCGCAGAATCATCAACAACATCATCCTCGTACAGACATTAAAGTTGTTACATTACTACATGTTATGTAAATTGTTTATAAAGTGGTACTGACTGATCATCATGTTAAATCAGGAGCTGTTAGTGACGTCGATAAGGTGTGCATTGTTCAAAAAAAATATGCGTATTATTATGCAGTGAGCCCCACGACCACCATCATATATTTCCATGCCATAGCAGAGTTACAGCTTTTAATAATTTTGTTGGTGAAGTTACTTTTTTTGTGAAACTTGATTGTATAACATGCATACATATTATTATTACGTACGAACAAAATATTACTGCTACTGCTTCATCATAGTTAGGGAGATTGATATGATTATGTGATGCATGAAATTACAAAGATGACGATGATGGTCTGCACAGAAAAAGCACAGTAAACGCTGAATAAATAATAATGCCTGTTTTTTATTTACATATTTGCAAAGTTTCCTACCTACCTAAGCTAAGGTAGTAGTAGTATTTATGAATCATCATCATCACACAACGTCAACAATAACAAAAAACGCCAAGTGAATCGGACCAGTAATAAAACAACAATTTTTTAAAACATTCAATGTTAAATGTGCCAACTTCTAATTCTAATATCTCGCATTCACCTGTTAACAATGGGAGATGGATTGAATGCCATAATAATAAAAAAAAACAAGAGGAGCAACAGAGATACCTTGTCTCTCTACGAAATGATGCTGATCGTGAGTGTGAGACATCATGCAACAATACAGGAGCAATGTGAATGACGATGATGATGATAATGCTAGTGTGACCATAACAGGCTTTTGCAAAGCCGAATGAAATAAATGATGTTGTTCAACCTTTACTACTACTGCAGACAACAGGCTCCTACGGCTGCGTTGTCTGCTCCTGATTAGAAAAAAAATAATAAAAAGTCATAAATAATAAATCTACGGTTAACGCGAGTATAAAAGAGTTGCTGAAGACAAACAACATGCGCTAGAAGAAAAAAAACGTCGACGCTATTTACTCCCCATCATCGGGTGAATGTGCCATCTAAACAGTTGAGCATGGATTTCCCTATTTGGCTATATTTCAAATTTTTCTCTTGAGCTATTAAAAACTATTAATGCAAGTACTTGTTTATATATAAGAGCAGTATAAGTAATAAGTAGTACTGAAAAGGTAGACAGACGGACAAACCTGTTTGAACTTTTGCTAAAAATACTTTCGACCAGGTAGTCATTGTGATCATGATATGATTTTGATCTACCTTGTTGCCTTGCTTTACCGTATACTCAGTTTAGTTTTTCTACAATGCAAGCCGTCTTGTATTATGTACCACAAAAATGTAATTGTATAACACAACCAGCAAGCATGTGTCCATATACATGTAAGGTCTGCGCAAACAATTTTTTTTTCAGATCTCTTGTTTTTCTTCATATCTAACTTCCTTCTCTGTTTTAAATGCCAGAGCAGACGCAAAACAATCAAAAAATTGTTTCAGGAATCTTAAACTCTAATCTCTCTCCCTCTCTGCCAAGCTGCACAAAGTGAAGCTCAAAGGAATTATGATGATATGATGATGATGATGACGATGATGATATTATACAGAAAATCTTGTATGTGCATGGTGGGTACATACATACATATTATCGAACTTATTTATCACGACGTTTGGCATCGCACCATGTTGCCAGAGATGGAATGTGAAGCTATTAAGCTATGTACCGCAAGACAGCTTCTCCTCCGCACAATCATCTTCATCATAATAACAACAAGGCAAACCTTTGACATTATTGATGGCAGGCAAGCAGTAGTGAGTAGGTACATTGAGAGAATCCTATTTACATTCATTTTCATTTAATACTGGTTCGCCAAAAACGTCACAATTCTCACAGAAAAAAAATATTGCAAGTTAAGCTCGACTGAGTTTGACACGTGTTAACTCTTGAACATCTTGAAGATTTACATAACCACACAGAGAGCTAATGTACTTACTGCGGGTGCGGATGATGATGCTGAGGATGATAGCAAAGAAAAAGAAATAGAAAATAACAATTTTCAACAAAAAAATGAATGGATGCAAAATTGCCCCAAAAAGTGATTATCAGCCAGCAGAAGTCAAGTCAAAAGGAGTTTGTAGTCATACAACTCTATAACAAGAAGTGACGCACAAATTTTTATGAAGTTGTTGACAAGACGGCTTTACTAATAATGCACAGGGAAGATCTTGTAGGCAAAGGCAGGCAGGCAGACAGTCACACACAAACGTATTCACAAAAAAAATATTCAACTTATTGCATTATTTATAACGTATAATGGTAAACAACATGTGGCGTTCATATTTTTTTTGAATGAATGAATGTATAATAACAAATAAAGAGACCATTTAGATTTAATATATTGCAACGTTATGCAGGATCATCACATTTTTGGGTCATCTTGTTAAACGAGTATTTCTGCACATTTTTACACTTCTCTGACGGTATATTTAAATTGTACGTTTCATGCAAAAAAGACTCTGAATATAAATTTTTGATTCTTAAAAACCAAAGGGAAGAATCACTACTACTTACTATCAACCCGATAACTTCACTGCACTCGTGTGTATTTTGTTGACGTAAAAAAAAATTCTGAATCTGATTAACTCTGTAGCTTTTATATTTATTTACTGATCAGATACTATGAACATTTATTTCCTACTCCATTCATAAAACGATATAGTATAGGTACATTTCTTGGGTAGACAAAGAACACATCACTTCTGATCAGAGGAAATAGTTCATTCAGAATTGTTGACTGTCATGAAACAGCGTACAAACAAAAAGCATTGTCTTAATGATAAAGATAACTAGGTACATAGTATTGACGTTGGAAATCAAGTGGAAAACTACCAGAAGTTTGCGTTTATTTAAAAAAAGAGAAATATTTAGCAAACAATGGTAATTGCAGTTAATAGTTTTATTTTGGAGAAAATTGAGACAATGTCGCAAAGAAAACGAGCGGTTGTTATTGAACCGTGCACAAACCACTTCATCACCAAACAATTTCACACACTCGACCGCAATAACAATGCAATAGTATATTTTGCACACCAAACTTTTCTCTGCTCATCCTCCTCTGAACAAAACAACAGCAGCAGCAGCGGCACAGCGACGGAGGTTAATCGACGTTTACTTAAAAATTCTTTCTAGTAGGTAGCACGTAACTACTAAAAGCAGAAACACAACTACTTCTACTAGCAGACTTGTTCCTAGTCAGTCAGGAGGCAAAGAAACTCATCCATGCATCGTCGTGCATTCAACTACTGCTGCTGCTATTTTTTTTAGGAACATGCTCTGCAGACAATAACACGCTGCTTGGTATCATATCAGCATCATGATCGCGATGATGATGATCATCGTCATTTAGTGGTACATATATAATATGTAGACAAAACACGTAAATGTGCAATGCCTGCCACCACCACCACCACCGTACGCGTCTACAAGGAACGTTTTTTTGCCAAAGAAGAGAAGTAGTTATATTATGTGTTCTATTGCATTTTATTATTATCGCCACGCCATTCGCCGTCGACCTCCGCGTCTGTTGTGTCCGTTTTCGCTTAAGGACAATGTACAATTTAAGCAAAGAGAAGTGGTGGTGGTGAATGTGCTCCTGTGTTTTTCGCTTTGCCAAGTCAATGAGTACTGATTGTGAGCAGTGTTGATGATGATGGTAGTGGTGGTGGTGGTGGTGACGGTAATAGTCAGGGTGAATACATGCGTATGTACTTCTTCTTGTTATTTGTTGAAATATAAATACCAAATAGCATCATCCTTTTTGTAGCATGCATGGCTTACTGACTGAGCACAATGTGTTGTTCTTTTTTTGCATATTACGTACAATTGGATGATGGTGTACGTGCAAATGTAATCATCAGCATGATTTTTTAATAATCTGTAATAAATAGGTATGTGAGATGATGATGATGATGTGTGTGTGTGCATGAAAAAAGCTGCTGAGAGCTGAAACTGAACATGTGTGCTGTTTGAGCTGAATGAGTGTGATAGCATGAAAATCTGCAAAGGTTAGTAGTAGTCGTTCGTTGGTGATGGTTAGTTTAGCCCTGTTGTTGGCTGACTGCTTGTTGTGTACGTAGTTATCACAATGTACAATGGTGGTGGTTCGGTACATAAAAAATATTGAAACATGTCTAACATCATGTCTGCTTCCACTAGTTAAGTACAATAATGCGAGTATGCAAAGTGTAATATGCCAGGAAGAGCAAAACTTCTTCATGGTCGGTCGTGTCGGCTTCTTGTTTGCTGGTTGGTATGCATACATGCATGCATGCTCACTTTGGCTACGTTGTTGTTTCTTCGCTGAGGAGATGCTCGACGACCAAGTCTTCGCCAATAAATGAAAACATGCTTTTGCAGAGTTGTTGTAGTAGTGTAAGTTTTGCAGAAAAGGAAAGAAGTGCGGATGATGTTTATGATGAGACTGAACTGAATACCTAGATGCTTACCAAGACGAAGACGGCATTGGAATTAATGCATGAGTACAAGAACTAACTTAGTACGATGTACCTAGTAAAATCATGCATGTCCTTTCTCATAATAGCTTTGTGGCTACTGCTGCTTTTTAGGTCCATAGAAAAATCTAGTTTCACTATCATCATCGTCATTGTTGTTGCTCCTGAAGTTACTGACTCTTTGTGTTTGTAAGAGAAAGAAAATGAGGGAGAGGTGAGCAAACATGTATGTGCCTAGCTAATGTACGTACTATTCACCTAACCCTACAACCAGCAAATTTGAAAACTTGCAATGGTAGCAGAAGTTGACAAAAGTCAAAGTACATATATACAAAGTTGGTAAACATTTTGTTTACAGTCTGGTTGCTCATGGCGATGATGATTTCTGCACGACCGAAAGCATGTGTGATGATGTAAGAAATTCATCTGCCGTTAAATTTTGAACATTCTCTACAATTTTAAAATTCAACGACAAAAAAACAAGCACGTATGTAATTAAGTAATTTTGCATGCGTGTTGCTGCTGCTGCTGCCCCTGTAATAGGCGATGATGAAAGGTAAATAGATTAGCTAAAAAAGTTGGAAAGTCATCATAATACTCGTACCTAAATGTAATAATGGTTTTGCACTCGGTAGTAGTAGTCGTGCTTATGTTGATCACATGCAGGGCTTGCAGGAGAATCAGATCATAGTCTATATAGCATATTATGCACAGAAGAGTAGTACGTCGTCGTCAAAGGTCATTGATGGTAGCAGTCGTGCATGGAGTCGACAATATTACATGATCTTCACAGTTGTCATGCATATTCGCTTTTAGAGATGCTACCTGCATATATATATACACAAGGAGATTAGTTTTGTGTATATACGTATCATTCTCCATATTATGTACATATATCACTTTTTTAACATTTACTTTTTTTGTTTTTGAACAAGTTTTGTTGTTGTTGTTATGTATGAGGGAGAGACTCTACTACTGTCATTTAAATTTAGTTGATGAGCTACTGCTGTGTGACAATAATACTATGCATAAATTTCCTCGTTTTGTAAACTCTGCTAAATACATATTTACAAAGTTGGCTGGTATATATTATGTTGATGATACTGAACTGACGTAAAAACCAAGGTGGCAGCAACGCTGAATGTTAATGGAACTGAAATAAATAGAGCCGAGATTTATTTGCAGACTTGCATATATCAAGTTACCAGTTTACGTGTACCAAGCATGCATGCCATCATCATCGTCATGTTTTTGGTAGTAGCTTTATGCATGGCACTTGTTTGTGCTGCTTGCTTCTGTGGTTGATGTGATAATAAACATATTATATAGGCATACGATTACAATGTTCATTCCTACCCAAAACTTGTTACGTACATTATATTTATTTATTTTTTATATAATATATTTATGTAAGCATTATGTTATATGTACCTAGCTATCTTTTTTTTCTTTTATCAAACTGTCTTCTTCTTCTCTACTATTATAATGCTTCTTCTCCGGTCGATGTTCTGTGTTCGCTCTCCCCGACTCTGATGATCTTGCTAAGTCAACTGGTCGGACGAACATTTGACGGTAATCTCTTTATATTTATTTGTCTATATGTACGTATATGTATATTATTATTATTGTTACCACATGTATGTATTTCCCAGCCCTCGGTAGAGTTTGCTTGCACCATTTCTGCAATCTCTATAGGTCATTTTCTCCTAAATGTGTATGTACGATGATGATGATGATGATGATTACCTTTACGTGCGATTTTTACAGTGGTTTCAATATAGTTATTTGTGTGTATGTATGTACAAGTATTATGTGCCACTGCTTGAATAAAGAGAACGCATTTTTCCCAGTAAGAGTAGTAGTATTAGTAGTGGATGAAAAAAAGATGATGATGGATGATGATCAGCATCGTGCATGGTATTAATGTACTTAAGCTACTCCATTAGCATTGTCAATCCATACCTTGTTTTGCAGCAGCAGAAGCAACGAGCAAACTTGAGGTGAATGAACATGAATGGATTTCTAAGCATGGATTGTGAATAATATTGTGATAGGTATAAAATGCATACATTTTTCTCTCTATCTGATGATAAGTATTAGCAAACTCATCATGCCATGCCATGATCGCGATCATCATCTTCACTCTTCAGGATGATGATGATGATGCTGCTGCTGCTGTTGGTTGGTCGTGAGTAAGTAAACCAGACCTGTTTTCAATTTTTGCAACTGGCTTCGTCTTTCTTATTACTGTCATGTAATCTTAAAATATTCATTAGAGCTACTATTATAACTATTATTATTACTACTACTACTCTAATCCTGTGAGCAACGCTGTCCCTATGACTGTATATAGCGATAGGTATATAACATTATGTCATGTTGTTTTTTCGCATGTACAATAATAATAATAATAATAATAATATTGCCATACAACATGTTTCTCTCTTCTTCTGGATGCATGTTGGCTTGAGGTTGTTTTTGTGCCATTGTTTCACCCCGGCACATCCGTACATGTACCTATGCTTGCAGACTGTAGACACCACCCATTGTCTTTCTTTGTAATTTCAATTACATGCGCTGTCAAGAAACGTTTACCTTTCCCCTACGACCATACTTTTTTTGCGTCGTCGGTACACACTACTCAGCTTAATGCAAATCCGAAACCGAATATTTGTATCATCATAGTATGTAGTGGTAGTAATGAAGCTGTGATTTTATGCCTGTTTGAAACGAGCTGTTGGCAAAATTCGATGACCTATGAGCATGATAATAATATTTCAATTTGTTTTGAACATGCTCATAGTCTCATGCTAGTGCAGAATGAGTACAGTCAAGAAGAAACAGGTACACAGACACACACGTATGTACAAGTGCAAATACACACTTGAATTCTGCAAATGATTAAAAATGCCTATAAATGACTAATTCTTTATTAATCATCAATACATATAATACAGTTAGTGCAACTATTCATTTGTACTTATAAAATGGCGATGGTTGCGACTATGTGAGTTGTAAAAAGCAGGAATTGCAAATGACTATAGCGAAATTTTTAAATGACAACCGCAAATCGTAGAACAAAAATCCGAAACAAAATAAAAAATCCTTTCCAGCTTTGCAGACATGTTTTTCATATACTAGTTTTTTATACACAAAACTTTTGTCTCGTGTGCTATTACATATTATCAGCAACAGTAACAACAGCAGAGCTATAAAACACGTCGACACATGACTTCCAGCTGCGGAAAAATTACACGAGAAAAAAAAGTTCAACTAGATGACAATGACAGGCTGTTGGTATTGATTCACAGTAAATGTATCTACCTACCTATTTAATAGCTAAAACACCTAAACAATGTTATTATTACTGTGATTGACTACCTATTCAAGTATATTACAACAGCAAACGCCTGTGTGAGATATATTTTGTTCTATAATGTTGGTGATGATGATTAGTTGATAGTGTACGCACAGCCCCTATCTTTAGATACAAACTACAACTGTTGCGTTCACATTTATTTGACTTGGCGTTAACCTTGTGGCAGTGCATGAGGTCATACTCTTGAAAAAAAAACAAAATGCCATGTTCGTTCACTCGTTTGCGTTACCTTTCTACCCATATTTAACATTTTATCAATAACACACTGTTAGTACAGTACGTATGAACGTATGTATATGTTTGTATATATATGTATGTGAAGTTTGTTATGTTTGTTGTTGTTTTTTATTGTATCACTACTGCTCACTCAGCTCCACATTTTTATCCCACAGAGGAGACTTCCAATTTTATCTAAACTACGTTGTAGTATATATAATATGTAGTTACCAACTAGTCTATGCTTGTTTGATGAATGAACAGCAAGAGAGGAAAAATGTGAGCAGCAAGAATTTTTCAAAACTATTGATGCGAATATGTAATTCTAAAGAGTTGGATTGCACAAGGCAACTGATCCAGAATCCTGGAATTTTACATGAGGAAAATTGTTACATTTATTACATAAATTATAGGTATAGTATAATATATGTAAACATGCTGTCATCACGGTCATACATGCATAAAAACATGTAGGAACACTTTGAGTCCAATTCGCACGTGGCTGTGCAAATAAAGCAAATTGATCTGCATTACTATCGATTTATCAGCATGACAATGGAACCTTCTATATAATAAGCATACTAATGCGAGTCGCATAATGCGACTGTCGTCGACTGGATTTACACACAAGATAAAAGAGAGAGAGAGAAACGTCATTAAATATTAAAAAGCCTCGTAGAAATCTTTCAACGGTAAATAAATCTGTCCCTTTTTACCTATTTATTTAGCATGATAAATGCAAGCCATGAGAGGTGATGAAAATGTATGTAAGCAGGGGCTTTTCAGAGAAGTACACATTTTTTTCAGCCTCCTCAAACTTTTTACTTCGTAGGCCTTCGGATGTAGTAGTAACATTTAAGTAATGAAAAAGAAACAAAAATGTACATAAGTGCATGTCGTATGTAACCTAGTTTTGGATTTTTTGGAAGCTCTTTCTTGTGGCTGCACATGTTGGAAGAACATGGATGTTGTTGTTGGGTTTACTACAGCAAGTTTAACCAGTCATGTTCCAAGTAGATTATGTGGACAAAAGAAATGGTTACCACGATGCTTTTTTGTGTGATATTCCCAACGTGGCGTTGTGTCTGACGTCTCTGATGAAAATACCACTTACATCATATAGCAAGCACTATTATGGATTTATGAAAAAGAATAATTTAACACTTCATGGTATTCTTTTTTTTTCTTTGAGGGGTCGGGGTCCATATAAATCTCGTTTCCACATGTACCGCATACTGTGCAAAAAAGCCATTTTGCTACCCTTCCAACATGACAAATAATTTCGGTAATTTGTTACAGGATTACTACAGGTAAAAAGATGTTGTTGTCGGATGCTCCTATTCCAAAACAAAACCAGCAGATTTTAAACATGCAATATGACTTGGGCATTTTGCTGAATGTCAATGTACCAACCAGCACGGACATATCCATTTACTTGGAAATAGCAACACCACCGCAGTAACAAATGCATGGAATGAGCGCTACAACAGCAAGAAAATGTCAAAGTTTATTAGCTGTTGGAAAGCTCTATATACTTGTTTTTGGAACGCCATTGGTTAAGAGAACATGTTCGCTTGAACTAAAATAAATAAAAAGTAAGCAGATTTTTTTTTGCCATAAGGTTTGCTGTTTATTTGCATTTGGCTTAAAATATGACATAATTAATATACTACAGTTCTGTACAAGCCTTTCAAGTAGGTACTCTGCGCTTGGCAATATGACTATTATTATTATTATTATTATGATGGTGGGCGTGTGTCTGTGCATGCGGATGAAAGTACTCGAAATGATATGTAACCTTTTGTATAGATAATACAATAATGTAATAGGATCATTTATAGCATAGACCACGTGGAGTTTCTAAAATTGGCAAATGGATTAGTATGGGTGTCGATTCACTCATTATTTTTCATATATCACTTTTGATGGCAACGTGCAGGTACGTGAATATACTACTATAACATTTGTTCTGATAAGTGAGAAGCGGTACAAAAAATATATATGTGTTTTTCTATTATGTGCATATCTAGCCATTTATCGATAAATAACGTATTACTTTCACAGGTAAAAAAAAACACTGTGACATGGCAACAAAATGTAAGATATATGGAGTCACGGGTTGCTTTTGAGTTGAGATTGTGTGAGAGTGAATAAGAAATAATTGGAAAGTCAGGAGGACATGCGGTAAGTCTATGAAAATAATATAGTTTTCCAAGTTTTTTATTGGGTGAAGGTAAACTACGTAGCACGAATCCACGGCATTGCATTTATTTGCTTGGTGGTACGTTCTATATAGCACAGCAATAGCGAGAAATTCCAATTTCCGCTTGCTAACAAATTAGATTTACTATAATGTTTTCAGTATTATTCTAGAAGGGAGAAGGAAAGGATGATGTGATTTTTAGCAATGCCAATACAATAATGTTTTCGTTATTATTTTCTATGAGGCAAAAAAAGTAATGGAAAAGGTTTCCGGAAAACCCGTATGTAATGACTGTTAGAAAAGAAGAACTTTAGCGAAAAACAGATTTGGTTAGCGTGATAAAAGTCAAGTCATGCAACTCATTCAATTGGTATCCATCCAAGATTTCCTAGGCGAAAGGTGACATCAAAAAGAAGATTAATACAAAATAGGAACCAATGAGAATGCCTACATGAGGTATTTTTGTGTTTGCAAGTAGAAAACGGTTTTTAGCAAGATTCGTTCTTTTCGGTTTGTCACATCACCAATAATATAACAGTGCACCATGCTAATATCTTGCTTGTTGAACAGCCAGTGACACATGTGTAGTAGTGTGGTAGAAGCTCATATTAGCTCGATTTGAACTTGAATCAGGTTCAGCAATGGCATTATTAACACAAAAAGGAGGAAACAGTCAACACATCTGAAAACCCAGTAGTATACAAACATTTTCATTCTCAAATTATCCTAATAACGACAACAAACACATATGGTTATTTGTACCTACGCAGAAAAAATATCCGACACAAACAAACAACTGAATAGAGACTAGATGAAATCTACATTGCACCTACTCGGAAATCCGGAAAGAGAAAGTTAAAGAGGCCAAGTGCCAAATCAAAATTAGATATTCAAAAACGTTCCATTCTCTCAATTTTTTTTCTGCAATAGGTTAACAACTTTGCATTGGTATGTAACATTTTTTTTACAATCGTGCAATCAACTAGAACAATAATCTTAACAGTTTATAGGCACAAATCGGGGTTGCAACAGAAAAACAACGACAAATTTGTAAAGAAAATATATCAGCATTAATTTGTCTTTCTTATTAAATTAAATTGGCAAAACATATTTTGCAAAGCCTTTTAACTTGATTAATACATATTTCATATTTTGCTAGGTAATCATAAACTTATAATGTAAAAACGTCAAATCCATTCTTCTTCTTTACGTAAAATTGCATGCCACCGGCTTCTACCACACAGCAGCAGACAGACACTGCTGCAGCAGCAGGAGCGCCAGTGCCAGCCACCTATCGGAAGTAGTGGAAAGCGCTATAGCCGGTCCACAGAAATGACATAAGAGATCACATAGAAAGCAGTAGCTCAGCTAATGCAATATGCGATGCGGCTTCGACTAATGCAATGTACATCTTTTTTTCAAGCAAACCAAGTGAGTACTTGTTTTTTTCCCTGTTGAGCCTCTTTAAGAATTTCTTATTAGCAACTTTGCAAAAAAAAAGACGTGCTTGCTTGCTTGCCATGACGACGAAGATGTTGCAGATGCACCATATAGCATGATGATGATGTTGTTTTTATAATACCTATATGGACTAAGATAAAACCGAGAGGCCAGAATACCAGTAACTGTTAACTATATAGCAGTGTTAAGGGTTGCTTGCTTTAGTTGGTGCGGCTGTTGTTTATTGCCAGTGTTCAAGTGAACAGCAATCCTTTCCCCATCTTTGGCAATAAGATTATCAGTAGTTTGTCATAGTCACCACAAAGTACTTTGTAATAAATCGGGAGGTATTCACACAGGCACGCCTAGAACGTGGCTGTTTTATTTTAAAAAGTTACTCTATCCCGTTTTGGGGTTTTATGCATAATTTTTGCATAAAACATAGCGTCTACCTTCTTTTTTTTAAAAAGTTGTTACAGACGTTAGTTCATGTCTGTATAAAAAATTTTTGGCTTAAAAATTAATATGCGTCACACAGAAACTCAAAAAAAGCTTTATTTGTAATTGCCACTAGGCTATATATGCATGCTCGCCATATTTATTATTATTATTATTGTTTCATTTAAAATTCTCAGCATTGACTTGGTGACGACAATGGCTTGGACATTGTTTGGTAATAGGACAAGGCAGGAAACAGGGTCATTAACTTTATCGAGCTTTGCTGAATAATGTTACATATACGCATGCCTGTCTACACGATGTGCTGACTCTCGGATAGCTTTTTTTGCAAGTACGTGGTACACGCCACTACTGACTTCTTTGAAACAAATAAAGTTCAAATTGTTGAAGAGTTTATAAGTAAGCTTGTGTTCCACAGCATCTCTGCCAAAATGGTGGCATGTCTTGCCACAGTGGCGCAGAGCTGGTAGCAAGTGCTTTACTGCAAATTTATTTTGTCGATTTGCATCTTTTCATGGAAGCTGAACTGAACATGTACTGATTGGAGCTCAGATTCCAGCAGCATTACATTCTAATCCAGTGTTTGGAAATGAAATATTGATGTTGGCTGAGGTTGAAGCCAGTCGCCACGGACCTCTGATATTCTATATATGTAGCTGTATATAAAGGATCAGTGCTGATATACCTATGTAGGTATAGTACATAAAATGTCACAATGATTATTGGATTGAAAGATGACCATGTCATGAATCAAATTGATATTTTCTTTACAAAATGAACGTTACTGTACCTACTAACGCTTTATAAGCGGAAATATTTCAACCAATCCAAACGTATTCCTCTCAATAATTCTTCTCGGGTGATTTTTTCAAACATTCTAAAAAGTTGTGTTGAAAAACAATTACGACTTTCAGAACCAAAATAAAAATCTTGTTTTAACATTAACAATTTACTGTTTTCTACAACGACATGTGCAAAATAAATAAATATATATTAAAGGATATAGACTGTAAATATATTCATTTATTTTAAAAAAATAAATCTTCGTGGGTACAAAATGAACGTATTTGATCCAGTTGGCCAAGTTCTTATCAAAGTTCAACAGCTGCACAGCAAGCAAAGCACGAGATCATTTACATAAAGGTTTATATGTTGCCACTTTCACAGAAAAGGCTATCGTCCAGCTGGCCAAACTGGAAAATAGGCCTTGCCTGATAAGCTACATACAACATTAAAAAAAAACGAACATTCGACAACAACAAAATGCCACTTGCAGTCTGTCTTCATGTGCCTGCATCAACAAGAAAAAAAATGTAATTTTTTTCTACAGTGCACACAGCACTGCACTAATTCAATTTATTTGTGGAAGATGAGAGAGCGAGAGCGATAGAAAGAGAGAGAGAGAGAGAGAGAGAGAGAGGTCGACGTAACCTACCATTATATTTGTCTTGTCTTGTCATGTATCCAGTTCTTGGAAAGAAATAGCTACTACTACAAACATAAACGTGCTATCAATAATACCAAAGATCAATGCAATGAGTCAAGTTTATCTTTCACCAAGATTTTAAGCAGGTTCTAAGCAACAAGCGAGGAGTATAGTTATTACTAGGTATATATATTGTTCTCACAAGCACTTCACTGCAGTAGACATGCTTCATTAATTTCATTTCTATTTACAATGACAGGTGAGCACAGTAACCAATTCTCTTTTGATCTTTGGCGTCACGCGGTTCTCAATATGACGCTTGTACTAACGGATGACAGACGTGACATTATTATACGTGAGTTGGCAGAATTCAGGAAAGCGCTCAACTGTCATATTATTTTGATTGCATCATATCCTTTCATGCTAGAACTATTCTTTGATCCACAAAATGTAACTTGTAAAGACTAGACATTGTGTTTTTTATCGATATCCGCAGGCGCCTACGTAGCAATTAAAAATATTCCCAATTAGCCAAATTAAAACATTACTCTGCTCATCTCAAAGAGGATACATTACAAATACTGGTAAATGAAAGTGGGAAAAAATTTTTGCTGCTTCATTTTACAAAGAGGATAAACAACCGTGAAACCGTAATGTTAAAACTGTCAAAGAAAACCAATCTCAATAAGTTTGTACGACAAAAAATATTTTATATGCTTTGATGAAAGAGATATATGTATGCATACATGTGCAAAAAACTCTAGAAAATTATGTTCTTGGAAAGATCAGACTTTTTGAAATTGTCCTTGAACTCCACACACATCATCTTCGGTAAAGTTCAGTGTACTCGCTCACTGGCAGATTTACACGGGCATGCTATTGCTGTTGTATAACTGACCAGTATTCACAGCAAACGTCATCAACATTCGTCTTGGAAAAGTTGTCATGAAATCCAAATCATCATACTTGATAAATGAATCAATTATTTTGAGAATTAACAACTGTCTGACAGCAAGTTACAGAAATGTGAGCGGATATTATGACACAGACATGAAATATTTATTTATTTCATCGTGATTGTAATACTTTAGTAAAAAAAAGGTTTCTAAACCTGTGACAAAAGTATAAATTCCAAAGTGTAGCTTTAATGTTTATAATGACTTATAATGCAGTTATTGTGGAACATGGAATCTACTTGCATACTTTTCTAATGTTCATACAGTATTTTAATGGTAAAAAGAACAGAGTTTGTGAGCACAGAATTACATATAGATAGTTATGCATAGAAATGTCATTGCGAGTACTGATGCATGTTTCTTGTTAACGACGACGATAACATGAACCACCCTTAAAGTAAGTGCCATCATAACCAGTCAAGCTTAGTCAACAGTGAATCTTCTTTTTTTATCTAGTATTTTCTTCATTCTTTTTTGGGTATGATACTGGCTTATTTTGTCATGTTATTTTTTTAAACACTTATGCATCATCACAAGTAGACGTTTAAAAATATACGTAGTGTACATTTTTCTATCTTGCTTCGCTTAAAAATTCTTTCGTTGCATTTCCATTTCAAAATTTTCTATCGTGTGCTATTCTGAGAATGACCAATTGAACAAAAAAATTGTGTCTGAGTCTGAGGTCACTGGAACCAAAACATGCATCTAAAAATAGGATTATAAAGACTAGACATCATCATGTTTAAAGTGAAAAGTCATAAAACCCATAACCATGAAAAATACATGATGCATTTAACGGCTGCACTTCTTTAAATCATTTTTTTTGGATTTTGTTAGGCAAACGTTTATTAAAACACGAAACGAGTGTTATTTTGCTAACAAGACTAGAGTGTCGCTATGAACTGCATTCGTGGACCTACTCACATTCTACTATATTAAAGCATTTAATTGTCCCACGCCACGGGAATAATTAAGTCAAAACTACCACTGCATAGACCTGTGTGTGTATGCTCAAATAATAATCTAACTAAACCAAATGTACACACGAAAGGACAGCTAAAATCTGCTTTCATTTATTTACTTGTCTTTACTTGTTTTTACATACATACATACATACATATTATCTCGTTTCCTACCTACCCTGAACTAACGCACAAGTTCCATCTAGCCAACAACAAACGGAGTTTCGTTGGTAAATAACATGTAATACGAGTATAAAAGTAATATATAAGCCCACTATAAAATGTGGACGTGAATGCTTGTTTAACTGGTCAAGGTACAACACTTAAAGTATTTACTATAGAAAAAAAGTAGTTGAATCGAGTACAACCAGTGCGTTGAAAAAGCCACTGGTTATTCAACGCTGTCATGTAAAAGATAAAAAAAGAAGAATTCTTTCTCCGTCGGATTTTCTACTTGGTCAAAAAATTCTTGACCAGGCACATCTTCATCGTAAATTTGGTCCAAGTTATGCGAAAACATGAAGCTACATAAGGACGACAGAATTGGACAAATGGAAAACTCCTTGCTTGCTGTAAGATATGATGAGAAAGCAAAAGGCATTGCAAAGATTCAACGAACTTTCTTCGAGGAGTTGTACAATGGAGGTATTTTCTTGAATTGCGTCGTAGCCATCGTGCATAGCGTGATAATATTGTTTGTGCTAGCTCTTTTCCTATTTGCTGGTATATATATAAGCATATATATATATATATTCATAAGCTGAGCACAACTTTTTTGAGACAACGTACCACTTGAGTTTGGAGTAGCCGGAGGAGGTGGAAAAGGCGATGAAAATAATATGCAGCTACATTCTCATAGTTTGTGGCATCATTTTCACATTCTGCTTCCATTGATATTGGGTAAGCAACGGTAATTGTGTAATAATCTATAATACATTCTAACATGTTGCTAAATTATTTCTTTGAAATTTCACGGAAAATAGTGCGCTAGGTTGTGAAAGTATCATCGTGGCAATGAGTGTAGAGATACACATGTCCATAAGCATGGCAAACACACTTAAATGAGTGTACATGTGAGTCGTCATGTGCTTTGATAATTTTCTGGGATCGTTTTCATAATATTTATCCTCCTACATGTTCCTCTTCTAATAAACCTCCATTCCAACCAACGACGAGCATGCAAAAATACACATGCTTGTTAGCAGATGAACACTTTGAAAAAAACAGCATCGCCCTCAAAGCTGCTAATTTTCTTATCGAGAATGTTTACGAAAAAATATATTTGATCCATCCAACCATTCCAATGACGACGACGACGCCTCTAAATGCGATGATGGCTATGCAACATGCATATTATACGTATATATGTGATAGTGATGTATACACGTTGCCATTGTTCCGTTTACTTTTACTTGTATTTATTATCAACACATATCAAGTCACTTTGCAAACAGTCAGCCCACCACCACCACAAGTAGAATAACAACTTAGGGCAAACAGGGATGCAAAAAGGCAGAGCAGCTCTCCGCTCACAAACAACCGATCAAGCAACTCGCATCACTTTTAAGACGTAGCAGCAGCGCAGCGAGTGTGAATCCAAATCTGAAAATTTTTGCAAAAGGCAAAGCCAAAAGACGGGTTGAGTTGAACGGCAAAGGAAAAATTTGCAAAGGTCATTAACTCAGTGAACAAAGTTTGGTAAACTTGTGCTAGGCGTGCTGCTCCTGCTTCTGTTCTACTCCTCCATCCTTGTAACCATGATACAATGCTGATAATACATATTATGTACTTATATATATATACCTACATACATACATACACTTACTTATTTGCCTATTACTTGTATACGCGGAAAAAGTGTATGTAAGCAAAAAAAGGAACATGCTTACATTTTACACATAGTACATTATTGTGGCTATATACCGCATCTGATTACGATGATACGGCAATCTCTGTATAACATAGTATCTATATTATTGAGGCAACATCTTTTTACTTTTCAGTCAACCGCAGCAATACACAGATTTATAAGCTAGGTAATAGTCAAAACAGTACATGGTTGAGTTTATGGAGAAGAGAGAGAGAGAGAGAGAGGCACATGACATGGGGGCAGAACTTGCTTACTTTATTATACGTATGTAATCTACCTGCCTATTTATAAGCATAAAGAGCTTTTCTTTTTTTTTACATAAATATCTAAGATTAGCCTCTACATGTTCGAAAACAACATCAACACTGTAATTTTTTGTTGGTACTGCTTGCTATATAGAGTCAACCGTCACGATGATAAATATACTTCTTCTTTTTTTGCTTTCACAACAACAAGTTAAAATGATCATTAGGATGATGCTGCTGGATAGAATGCGGTTTTTAAAATGTTTCTCCTCACTACATACCTACCTACACACGATACTTCTTTTTTTTAAATGACTTTTTATATTTATACAATGACATAACCATAGATTAATCCATAATATTTTTTGGTAGTATGCTATAATAAACATAGGTAATGGTAGTAGATATCGTGGACATGAAGCACGAAATCATGCAAGCATTATTTTCCTGACATTAGTATGAACTCTCTGAAGACATAGCGTGAGCATCACCCACTACTACAACCACAATCTTTTATATTGATTCCATTCTGGTGGTGTTGCTGCTTACTTTATAGTTCACGTTTTCCCTTTGTGTTTTCAAAGGATTTACTGACGATCATGATGGTGGTGGTGGCGATGGTAGTACTAGTGCGGCAGTAGTATGTGTGGACATGTGGCTTTTTCTTAAATTTTTTAATGCGACTACTTACATGCTTCCTTTTTGTAAACAATGTTTTCTCAAAGCTGTAATATTTTCCATGCCTGTATTACTCTTATTTTTTCTGCGAGAAGGAAACAAAGCGCTCGGTCAACGTCTTTGTGGTGGTGGTAGTGTGGTGGCAAATCAAAAAAAATAAGTCAGCAAGCAAGCAAAGGTTCCACCAGTACTTCTTGGATTGAACATTAGCAGAACGAAAAGCTGCTTATTCCCAAAAGTTGCATGTTTACAATCTTTTCAGAGAAAAAAAATAGTAAAATATGCTGTCAAAGTAGTTTGCGTATCTAGAGCACATCTCGTTATATGAACGTCATGTCCAGATGAAAACTGCTGAGCATTATGTTGTAATGTGGGTTCAAATATCTCAAAGTACATGAACACTTGGTTCCACTCTTTTTCTCTCCATAACTCTGATAATAATAATATGATGATGATGATATGGAAATAAATGAAAGTACAAACGACTGACATCTGGCTGGACCTGCATTCGTTGTGTCCTTTAACGAGTCAATTCATCACTATCCTATCCTACCACCACTTACTACATGTATAATATTTTGTAATAACAACTAGGTAAACTATGTAGAGAGCAAGAGAGAGAGAGAGAGAGAGAGGAAAGAAAAAAGAAAAAAAATAGCCAAATCTCATCAACATCATCATCATCGTTGTTCGTGCAAGCCAAATAACCAGTTAGAAAAGCTGCTGGAGTCATCAAACTGTTAATCGTAGCACTAGTACATGCTATAATAGTACATTTCTCTCTATCATCTTGCATTTCATTAATGTCAGAATTTACACACGTACACATCAACCACCACCTCACACACCAGTTTTGCTGCTTGCTAAAAAAATATAATTATAATACACTCGGGTTACTGCTGAACTTTCTCACATGTTTTGTACATGGACTTAATACGCGGTGTAGAAAATAAAAAGTAATAATCTGGGTAAGTACTATAAAAACGGATAAACACTTTTAGAACCAGTTTGTCTTAATTTTCTAGTGCTTTTATGGTGGTTACTACTACTACTACTACTGCAGTCAGTCGAACACCCGTGACCATGGTAAAGTGCTACAAAACTTGAAAAGGAACGAAGAAGATTAGGTAAAAAAATGTTTTGGAAACTACACATTTACCTAATACAGAAATCAATACAAGCTCAAAAAGGTATTATCTACGTGTCTAAGAAAATGTGCAAAGCTCCTTCTTCTGTATAAGTTTATATCTTTTTTTCAATTTCCTTAATAAATATTATAGTCGTATTCATTTTATTTCAGAAAGAAATTTTTATAAGAACTTTTGACGGATCCACTTTTAAGTCATAAAAATACAGAGGTTATAACCAACCCTTCATAAATGTTTAATGACGGCAATGACAGTTTTACTGCAGTCTATTCATAATAATCAAGCTTGACGAGGATGCTTAATCTAGAGTAAAGTATATACCTTGTCTAGTATGCATTTCAATGACAGGCTATATTTTTCCTCTTCTGCTCCACATCGTCACGTGGAGACATTGTTTATCCAGCCAGAGCAGAGAGACTTTAATTATGATTTTTGTACTGCAGCAGGAGAAATTAAATTCTTTTGTGGCATGCCTTTATACCTAGCAGTTTACTCGGTAGCTAACATAGTATTTCCACCGGTGCTGCTGGTTGAATGACGTTTTGCTTTTTATGTTTTTCCTTTGTCATCAATACCAAGGCTGCCTTCACACTGTGAAATGTAATATTACAGAGAAAAATGTACAGCGTTCTTGTTTATTACTAAGCCATACCATAATATTATCTTTGCACGAAGGCCTTAAGCTTTTGCACACGCTATACTCCTTTCGACACCATACAATTGGTCTAAATTCTAGTTTCCAACGTTTTTAAATAATTAAGACAAAGTACGCAAAAAAGAGAAAAGGCTCGTTGTTCATATACATACATGCATACATATACTTATACGTGGACAAGTAAATCCTGGTCTCGCTCTGTTCATAAACACAGAGAAAGAGAGCTAAACATCTATTGTGAATTTAGCAGCGTTTTTCACTCACTTGAACGTTCTTTGTTATTAAAAACAACGACAGAGTTGGATTTTCCACTTTAATGTCGTGAACAGGACATGAAAGTGCATTTCTCCTTGCTCACTCATACACACATGCATTGGATTTATGTGATTGTGCGGCAGTATAATAAAAACGAGTAATTTCAGCATATCATATAATGTCACAATGGATAAGGATGCGTCTTTTCAGACTTCTAACAACGTACCAATTTTGGACTACACTACTCTGAAAGCTCAAGTCTCCATTTTCCGGTAGTCCATTCCAAACAAAACAAAAAAAAAACTAATGTAGTATTTACTGCTGTGCATTTATACCCACACGCACATAAGTACACGCGAGAAGCTGGTAGTCCGCGTTCCCTATCTGTTTTCCTGCCGCTGATCCTGCATGAGTGTAGTAGTGTTAACGTAATGGACATAAATGGGAAACGTGTGACTGTCTACTACTATTACTACTACGACGACTACTACTACGACGACTACTACTACTACGACGACTACTACTACTACGTCGACGTCTACCACTACGGAGACGTCTACCACTACGGAGACGTCTACTACTATTACTACTACTACTACCACCACCACCACCTCTCACTCCAATCGTAACTTTCTCCCTCACAAAAGTGGGGATCCCATATATGTACGAGTAGACTGTAATGCCCGAATGCATAGGGAAAAAGGGGACTTTCATGTTGTATCATGAGAAAATGAGGAAAAAAGCAACACGCTGTTTCTCCGGAATCCATGTCACGTCAGCGAAACCATGCATGGAAGGTTGTTTGGCCGCATGCATGGCCTACTCTGAGGCAAAGAAAACTCTGATACTTGGAGAAAGGTCGATAAATGGGAACTACGAGTACGAACGATACCGGAGAACCGGTTGTGTAAAAAAATATAGGGAATTTTTCTCTCCGGGTACACAGAAAACAGTTAAAAAGGATAACTAACTACGACTATAATAGAACATTGTGTGTTTATTATAGTTCTTTGTTAATAGGCTTCTCCTTTCCGTCAGGTTCAACCAGGACTACCACTCTTTTAAAGATATTTTTCGCTGACATCAAATTACTTTTTTCCACAGACATATTAATGTTTACTTGTTCTCGTTCCACGTGTACAAAAAACACTCTATGTGGCTTTATGTCTGTAGGCACGCTTTTGATTCGCCTATGCAGAATTTATCGTAATAACATTATGCACATGGGATTTTCTCGGGAGTTCCTCTGATGAATGCGCTCATTTCACCTTGCCACAGTAATGTAATTAATTACTGTCTTTTTACTGGTGCTCATATTAAATTAGACCACTTCTCGTGTGATGAGATTAATAATCCCAAATCTCTGGAAAGAACGTGCATGTATCAATACCGTATATGTACATTATTATGACGACAGGAGCATTTCCACAGGGTATTTACCGGTGATGATGCAAACAAGATAGAAATTATGCCGGGCGGCGGGCATCACATTTTCCCCCCTATGAGTCCTATATCCCTTTTCACTGGTATACTGCATCATCATCGCTCTCACTCTACTACTACTATAGTCTTCCAAATACCCAAGCCATTTCATCATTATCATCCCCATCGTCACTATTATGATATAACCCAAAGCAATAAAAATAATAGTGGCGATAGCACATGTACATCTCCCCGTTCTTTTGAAAGTGTGGGGCCGAGGTGTTCCGACAATTTCCCATCGTTGTGTGGTGGCACTGATGGCGGTGGTGTGGTGCTTATAGCAGCAGCATTACTGAATTGTATGAAAGCGGATAAAGTGAGTGATGTTACCGTTCGCGTACGTACTTACTTATTATGTATACATATGTACCTAGCTAAATACAGCATTAAAAAACCTGTCCCCATTGTTGCTCTCTTTTCATCCATCTCCATCCCGTCTGGACTAGGCACACAGCAACCAACAACGTGTAGTACGTATGGATAAATTTATATACCTATCATTTATTTATTGTTTTGTTGATGCTGGATACAAGAATTTAAAATACTAATGACGCGTCTCTCTACCATCACCACGAGTAAATCCATTATCATTACGTATAAAACAACGTCTCATCATGAAAGGAAAAATGATGATGATCATCATCATAAAAGTTAAGCCAATACCAAAGAACATCACTGCCACCATCAAAGGATGATACGGATTTTGATCATTTTAATCGGTAGTATGTTTACGTGCCGTGGTATGGCAATCATTCGAAAGAATGCTCAGCTCATCATGGCATGCCAAAGGAAATTTTTTATACAAACTGTGAATGAAATACCTTTTTGTAATACAATGTAGAATATGTATGTACATACACGATGGAGGTGGACGGACGCTTAGTAGCTACCTAACAATTTTACTGCGGCTGCTGCTATATATGACATGATGATGAAGGAGGAAAGAGAGAAGCAACCACGACCGACGATGATGGTGATGATGATGTTGAGCGAGAGGGCAATGCAATGTTATAAAGATTTTTTTTACAATTATAATTCTGAAAGCATATAACTATAGCATCAAACCTGAACGCGAGAGAGAGAGAGATTCTTATTATAATAATACAATAAACAGAGGATGATAGCGTCAGGAAAAAGAAAGAGGACGTTGCTCGGAGATTACATTATGACTTTGTTGCTCGCATTTGAAGGGCGCCATGCTTACACCATGTGCTACTCCCACGGCATAAAAAAACTCTCTCATTCTCGTCTACCTATCTATTGTGTCTATTATAGCTAGCAGCTAGTCTGCTTTTCCTTTCGTGCGGTTGTTCTGGTACCGAGCAGCGAGCAAGTTAAAAAAAGCTATATGGTTAGCAGCAGCAGCAGTACAAGTAGTACCAGTCAACACAAGTAACAGCAGCAAACATTAAGCGACTATACAACCA
>JAHZMT010001681.1:0-11402 GCA_027743785.1 Sinhomidia bicolor | reverse complement strand
ATATAAAATCTGTGCGTACATTGCACGGTTCACTTTGGAGTACATATGTCATTTATCATAATCACTGTGCACATATTAGGTACAAAGACGATGACGTGATACGACAGTAGTATACATACATACATGCAAGTAAAGTTTACATTCACACAGTTGTGTTGTGCAGAAAAAAATGTAATTTTCGCCAATGTTTTAACAAGCCAACCATCATCCACCATCATCATCGTTCAACCAAGATAATCGAGTTGACTTGAGTTGATTTAATGAAATAAAAAAATATATGGATATTATGAAGAATTAGAAGGAGACAACAGGACAAGATCAATTGTCTGTTAGCCTTAATGGATTGAGAAGGTCACGCGCTTTTAAAGTATGACCATGTCATGAATTTGCTTCTGCTTAAGCTGCGATGTAGCACATACAACAACAATAAACAACACAATTCGAAAAATATCTCTGACATCACCATAATAATAAAGTAATTGAAAAAATGAATTAGTGAGTGTGGAAGTTGTGATGATGGTGGTGGTTGGTTGTTGTTTACAACAAGAACAGAGATGATGAAATAGAAAATATAAAAGTACACGAAATGTGCTGTTGTTAGGAAGGATGTTATGAAACATGATGCTACGTACAAAAAATAAAATATAAAAAAATAAAACATTACCACAATTATTGCCATTTTATAACAACAGTCTATTCATTTCTTGGTGATTGTCACTGGCTGACCACTGTACCAACTTGGCTTTGACTATTATTATGACTATATGTCGCACTTTNCTATTCATTTCTTGGTGATTGTCACTGGCTGACCACTGTACCAACTTGGCTTTGACTATTATTATGACTATATGTCGCACTTTGTGGTTCCTATGTTTTGTTCAGTGTATATCCAAATGCCACGTTTTGCCTTTCATTTCACTTCTCTCTAAATTCAATGGGCTTTAGCCTTATTTATTTAGGTATGGTACACACAAGAACTTGAAGGAAACAAGAAAAAAGATTTGACAAGGCAATTATAAAAGGATAAATACATTATCCAATCACACAAACAAACTTCAGCAGATTTCGTAACAATAATTTTTATCGTTCTCTCCCCTACGCTGATGCTGCCACTGATGAATCAATCTAATGGTCAGTAAAGTGGCCAATTCTTGAAATTATTGTCAGTTGGAGTCATAATTTCATTCATCATTATTACTTAAACAGGCTCATCATCCTTATTATAACATCTCATAAATTTTCTTTAAGAAGATTCTCACATAACATGTCTACTACTTACTTACTTGCCTGTCTGCCTACAAAGCCAGGTTAGCAAACAAACGAAAGCTCTCTCTTTTTCATTTGCTTTGGCACACAACTGAACAATTTGACGCTAAAAAGCTTTTAAAGAAACATATTCTCACTTTTTTTCTTGGCAGAAGCCACAGCAGCAGCACGTCTCGTCTTATTAACTTTAAATGGAAAGCAATCAATGATTGACTGGTTGACTCGTGGGATTGACTTGGCTCTGATTTGATAAAAAGTGATGCTGATGAGAAGTATGACATTTAATGACTTTTTATCACAGTTAGTTAACTAGTCAGTCAGTAGTGGTTGTTTCCCAGATTCAATTTTAAGGTAAACATTTTTACACACTTGCACTTGCAACACAGTGCTTAAGCTCAATTTTTGATCTGGTTCATATCTAGTATCTGTTTCATCCAGAAATTTACTGTATAAACACACAACAGGCAAAGTTGAATCGTCATTGTCACAGCAGGTCTGTATATTATTATTATTATACACTATACACATTATTCACGCTGGATGCCACAGTCAGTACCATCACGGCAATTTTCCAATTTAAATGTTGAATAGCGCAATAAATCAATATCTCTGAATTAAATCCTCTTATTTTTTCGCTCGTGAAATGAAGATGATGACATGTACACACACTCACACAGAAGCTCCGAGTAGCCATGTCAGATTCGCATTAGTGAAGGCAATAATAAATATAAGACGGCAGAAATGATAGAGGAGCAGATGTTTCTGTCAGACATTTTTACAATTCACTATCCATCTCTATTTATTGCAAAAAAATAAAATCATCACAAAAGAACAAGGATCCCTCTCTCTCCCTCCCTCTCTCTCTCTCTGTCTCTCTGTGTGATGCTTCTTCTCTGCTTCCTTTGCTGTTTATTGTTGTTCAATGTGCTTGCATAAAATCTTTTTATCAACAAAAGGAAAATGCAGATTCAGATGGCACGGTTGGTTACGAATTTTAAGCAAGGGAATGCAAATGCCGAATGGTCATAAATCTTTCAACAACGCCATGCATGCATCATTCAGTTTGACGGGATATAGCAGTGAATTGAATTCTGATTTTGAATCTTCTTATTAAGTGAATTGTAATTCCTTCAAAAAAATTTAGCATTCCTCTTCTTCATCTTCTTAACCACTTATTTCATTCCCCTTTGTAGTGCTGTCTTTTCATTCTTCATTTTGATTTGACGCTTTTGATGATGACTTTATAATTTTTTTATAAAAAAAAGTTTTTATCTACCTATCTACACTCACGCCAACTCCACAGTACCAATAGTAGTAATATGCAAGCATTTCACATTGTAAAGAAGAAAGGTATCATGGGAAATTGTAATTATTTTAAAGAAAAAAAACACAGGAGAAATTCAAATGCTTCTTTACGATGATGGGGATGATGGCAGATTCAACTTCCTAGTACTCTTACTACTTTTAATCATAGTCATCCTTCTTTGTGCAAAGAGTAAAATACACTTACCTCAATCGCAAAAGCGCATTTGTCAGTGACTGCGTCATCCACCGGCAGCGTAATCGACTTGGAAGTGTCCTCACGAATCACAATCTGTAAATAAAAAAGGAAGAATGGAATTAGACAAAAAATACATACTATAAGATGCATCTATGTATGCATATTATTTAAATGTTTTCTGTCACTGGCAAAGAAACTGACAGTGAACACAACAGTAGGAACAATGAAAGTAATGGAGGAATGTTCATCATCAAAAAAGTAACTCTTTTCGTTTTCAATCTTTGTCTAAATGTAGAGTTATGTGCGTGCATGTAAATTATTTTAACGCTTGGTTGAATAATTTTGTGAATCACTTGAAAAGATAGTACATTCGCAAATCTTTCAAGTTATATATTTGCATTCTTGGTAGTTGTAAATACTTTTGTTGGCTGTCGGCTTTGATGTGCTCATCAAAGGAAAGTCGGCTTTTAATTGATTATTTCATCCAATTACGTGGACAAGATCATTAAACCATTAATAAATACCATATATACTAGTACCAACGTCAATCGTCATCATCAGATAGATAATCGGATTAGACTAGAATCAAAATTGCAAGCGGGGAAATTTTTTTATAATACATATATGTACATGTTTAAACAAAAGCTTATTAGTAGTTGTAATCAAAACTGCACATAAAAAACGAAAAACATGTTTTCTCTGTAATCCTCTTTGTAAGAAGGCTTCTACTGCTACCTACCTAAAAATTCGACAAGGCAATACGCATATAGGTATTCGTATTGTAACAACCCATAAACACATTTTTTATGCAAAATTCTAAAAATATCCATTAGCCATAAACCATCCATCCTTCATCATTCTCGTTTTTATGACAGCCAGGCCTTTTCTAAATCTAGGCTATCATCACAAACTTTTCTACATCCTCATCATCGCACTCACTGCTCTCATCTCTTGCTCACTTCATACAAATATTTTTTTTGCAAATAATGTACTCATCTTCTCTACACACGCAGCAACATTGCCAGTTCATTTTCACACTCACTAAAACTGTGAAGCTAAATTTTATGATCTTTTTTGCTATGTTTGTTGATCATCATCATGATACATGGACTGATGATCAAACTATGTATGTATATAACTAGGCATTATTATTATTATTATTATTATACTAATACTACTACCAGAAGAGAGTAGTAGTACCAGACAGCCAACAGGCCTCGTGTTGGTAAATTAAACACATGCTGCTTGTAGTAATTGTAAACAAGTTACAATGTAAATTGACTACTGCTGCTGCTGCTGTGTGTACCGTACCAACATCACAATCAGTATCATCATCTCTATAATCCCAATGTATTGATGATGATGATGATGATGATGACTTGATAGTTTTCACATTTGAAACGATCACGGTGTAGTGAATTTACACATTTTCAAAGATAGCAAATATGCATTCTAATTCTGAAAAACAACCTTAATTTTTTTATTGGCAAATTCATAGAATGTATTTTGTCTGCATTTATAACTAGTAGGTAGGTACATAATACTTTAAGGTGATATGTATAAATACCGCGCATACCTAGGTATATCTCTCTACCAACACCAAATAGTTCGATAATATGACTTTATTGAGAAGAACACTTTTTTTCTATTCTCTTGTGCGAGCGATGCATACTAAATACCAAATTTAAATTTACTCACTGGCTTGTCCCATATTTTGAGAGTGTGTTGGCGATGTGCATTACTTTTATTACTATTATCATTTCTCTTTACTCATCTTGCTCTTGCAAAAAAAGTACATATACCTACACACAAGTGCCAATCCTATCTCAAGATTGTAAATTGTTTATTATTTTTTTTATAAAAATCTAAATAGTGAGAGCGACAACGTAAAAGTAGCAGCAGAAGCAGTAGCTAAAAGTGACTGTGTGACTACTACTAGCCCACAGCCTACAGAAGTATAAAGATGAGAGAGAATAAAAAAAAGCAGCAACGGAGATTTTTTTACTGCATACATATCAATTTCAGTAAAGATGTAAGTAAAAATATGTGCATACACAACCAGTAACCAAACAAACGACGTACATTCAAAAGGACTGTTGTACGTACATCACATGCTACTTCCGAATTCTGTTTGCATTTGTATCGATAACACAAAGAATACAAAAACACGTCGAGCGTTTGTGCAATACGCTCAAAGCGATATAATATTTATGCAAAGACAAAAACAGAAGATTCTAATCTTTCACGGATACGATTTTGCTTTGAATACAAAAAAGTTTATTTTGGTAGTTTTGTGTGCGTGCATACCTAAAACACGAATTTTCGTGTGAGCGAATCAATAATCTAAAACAAATCTCTGAAAAAATAGTAAAAAAGAGAATTCGTATATTTTTTCATCTTCATCTTCCTTTCCATCTCTCTCCTAAAAAATTATTATTTTTCTCCATATACCACATCTGCAGTAACTCTGTCCATTTATATTTCATTTTTAGTTTAAAAAATACACATAATATCACGTTATCAATCAAATCCAATATTTGCAATGGTTTGTACGTACCACCTACCTACTTACTTATTACCTATTTACTTACCCCTTTCTTCATTACTCATCCAAAAAATCTCTATCTTTCTGCTTTCTTATGCTGTTGCGGTTACGTATATATATGTACTCAATTTGGTTAATTTATTAAAAAGGTACTAGCAAAACAGCAATGTGGAATATTGAAGCATGATATACATACATACATACTTGGTTGATAGCTACCTACGTCCAACCCATTCGAAAAAAGCAGGAAGAAATTTGCAAATAATATTCTCAGGGGGAAATATTATTACTGCAGCTGCAGTCGAGCACAGTTTTATTCATACCACAAAATATATACTTTTTTCTGGTTTAGCACACACTCCCATCCTTTTGCAATTTGTACCTATTCACAACTTATTAGCCTACGGTCGGTCGCAGACGACTATACAAGATGCTACCTACTGAATGTAGTAGTATCATGAAAAATTAATATTACGCTGCATTTCAAATAAAAAAAATCAAGTTCCTCTCTGCTGCTGCCTGCTGCCAGTCACTCAGTCAGTAAGCTATCATCATTTCCTCTCGCAGTGTCTGAGCGTCGTTTAAATGCGCTAAAAAATCTTTTCATGTACCCGTTTCCTTTTAGGCAATTTTAGTCTAAAGCTTATTTATATATTATTTGAAAAGTAAGATTAAACATGTACAAACATACATACATATGTCGAAGTAGTAGTATCATCAATTGTAGCTAAATTACATATCACTCTCTGATCCTACTACACCAATTTAACAAACAAAATTAATATAACAATAATGAAGCCTCCGGCTTCTTCTCTCTTATTATTATTAGGCTTGACCACCTACCACCACACCCATTTTCTTCCTTTTGCCATGTTATTACCATCAAAGCAAATGAAATTGCCAAAATTATGTACATATATACATACATGCCTACATGTCCATGTTCAAAACGAGCTTGGTAAAACTAACATGCAATATTTTTTTCCTACTTGATATATTCCTCTACCTCCTTTTTTGCTCATTTATATTGATTAAAGAGCCTACAAAATTTCCATCTATTTTTTCCACACCACTCAAACAAACATGAACATTCTTTCTTGTTGTGCGATGAAAGAGGATGATTCATTCTCCCTCTCTCTCTTTCTACTCTGTCGGCCGTCACCCTTTAAAGATCATTTCGTGTCCACCATAAAGTCAACGCGACTGCGTCAATGTTGCAAACAAGAGCATAAAAAAGCTGTCTGTTTATTTGTTGCAATATGTCACGCTAATATTTCTCAACTGATATATATTTTTTGCATGTAATTTTCCCCCACTTGTAATATTTACAAAATGGCAAAATGACAAAAACATGGGGAATCTCATTATCAACACCAAAAACTCTGTAAAAAGCTGCCAACGCATACTAACCGACTAATCCAACTTACTGAACAGTATTACTACTGTATTATTCTGGTGTAGGTCTACTAATAATAAATGTTACGTTACTCAATTAAATTATGGATGATAATGGTTATGTACTGCTTTTCATTTACAAACTTACAAACTACACCGTACCTACCTAAAACTACCACTGCAATGTAATGTACTCTCTTTTTTTGGCATTAATATTATTACGCTTAAATGCAATAATAAAAAAAGAAGAAGTAAAACATGACGAGTAATGATTCAGAAAGGGAACGAGTTTGCTCTTCCTTTCGCTTGCTTGCTCTTTTCATGATGCTCTCTTGGGTTCTACAGCCCATAACTCTACAAGTCGAACAACATGTTAACATGCAATGCAGCATTTTTGTTTTCATCCTCAGCAAAAAAAACTAAAAAGGAATTTTTTTGCAAGTAAAAATATAATGCTGGCTGGCGATGCATGGCCGTATTGTAGTAGTCCTCTCGAAGAAAGTAAAATCTGGTCTGGTCACCAACCAACCACTCTGCCACCACACCAATATAGTGGTCTTTTGTCGTCGCTGTCGTCTTCTCTCTACGCTTATTCTATTCTATTCTCTCTCTCTCTCTCTCCCTCTCGTTTACACGACCACTGCTGCTGCTGCTGCCAGGAACAATGAGCACGGCAAACATCAACGTACCTTTTTATTACACTAGATAAAAACATGTTATGTATGAAGTATGAGACGACCGAGAAGAGTCGAGGAAAAAAGCAAAAAGAATTGAATACGATGACTGTATATTGTGAAGATAAAATAGAAAATAAAAAGAAGAGTATGTACGAAGTAAAACGATTATGTTGATACGATGGTATTTTAACGAAGGAAAAAAAGAAAAAGAAAGGGTCTTGGTCATCATCATTTCATGCATAATATACAGATGAAGTGTTGATCGTCCACCATGAAATATTGCAGTTTTTGTCATGTGCATGCCAATGCCAATATACACAACCATTATATTGCTGTGCTGCTGCTGTTATTATTTTACATCCGTTCTTCCTATATCGTCGTAAAATACCATTGTTGAACAAAGTAATCTGAGATTCAGTGTAAACATCCTACCAAAAAGTTTTTTTTATATTATGCACCATCATACCGTGATGCGTAAAATTTACCTTCAATAGTCATCATCATCACCATCGTTGAGGAATGATTCATTTCATTTTACAAGAAAATAAAAAGATGAGCCTGAGAGAGAGGAAAAAATGTTAAAATATCAGCATTGTATTCTTACTGTGTGAATGCGTCTTTCTTTATAGTGTGCCTGTGACACATTTTTCAAATTTCAAACTTGTCTTTTTCCCCAACTCAGTCAATACCATGAACTTTACAGAAAGTTGAAAAAACTGCATTGCAGTAGAAAAAACTCGCCGAGTAATTTTCCTTTTCTTTTAAGAGGAATATATACACCCTCCCTGCTAATTAAGCCGTGCTTTCTTGTGACCCTTGAAATTAGAAGGCAATTGCCAATTTTCATACCAAGTAAGCCCATGAACTTTGGTACAAAAGAGATCTTTTAAAATACGAAGGCCATCATTTTCGTCTCAAAGTATTCAGTACCTTTTCATCCATTTTCTACGAGATAACAATGCAATGGTAATTATCATTATTTAAAAAAATTAAAATCCTTGTTTTTGGGATATTTTGCTTGTCCGCACTCATTTATTTTATTGTTCGAGGGCTTTTCTGAAGCAATTAAATAAGGATCATATATCGTCATCATCTACAAAAAAATTAATCACGCTTATTTGACTTTGCTGCTAGCAAAATAAATTGCCCACCATTTACAAACATTTTTTTTATCAGCTTTCTCTATTTTTTCACTTTTGATTCTCCACCTCTCAATAAAAAAATATTGTCTCTTGTAAAGAATCTTTATAGCAGCATCCGCCACACAGTTGCATTTCTGTTTTAAAAAAGTAGAAATTAAATGCTAATGAGTTTTAACAACTTTTTTCATTTGAGAAAATAAAGATAGTGACCGATTAGCAACGACACCTAACAAGAAACGATTATTATTATTATTGAACTGCACTTTTCTTCTAACTATAAAAGTTGCAGGACAGGACAATTCACTCACACATTGTCGTTATTTATTTTTTCATATCATGCCACAAATTGAACCGGCTACTGCGTTATGCTACTCTGCTCATACAAACCTACACAGCACAGCCTATACATCACCCTGTCCTGTCGTTCAATTAAAATGTTATCATGATCAAAAGACAAGAAAACATCTAAAAGTCATTCCTGTATGTTGGCGGAATGCAATGTACTACGATAAAATTTAATGAAATGCTATTATGAGACATTGAGATGAGATTATTATACGGGAAATTAATGCATATAAATCTTAGAATGCATCACGTTCTTCGTTCTTTGCTGTTGGTCGGTGGTACTGTAACTGTCATTCATTTATTTCTAAAATGCATGCTCTCAGGGTGCAGATGAAGAAAGATAGATAGTAATTATGCAAAAATCAAAAGTGAAAAAATATCACAATAAAATTCTAGTCAAAGAAATAACCAACCAGCACACGACTGCTAAAATATGTTGAAGGTTGAAGGTTAGCTGCTGCATGTGCCTCAGCATTTATTTTGCTTGTGAGTTACTAGGAATTACACTTTTGACAAGAAAATCATTTTCTTCACATTGTATTGTTGACACCCTCTTGTTGTTTTTATTCCTCTGCTGAGGAAAGAAACCATGAGAAAAAACAAATTTTTTGGCAACATATCCAAAATTTTTAACAATGAGTGATACACACAATCATAGTCATAAATTTTTTAGCAGTATTATTAAAATTGAAAGAGAAAAAATTGTAGGATAAATAATCATATTTTTGCTCGCGCCACACGTTTGCATTACAAATACCATATCATCATCCAAACAATAAAATTATTCTTCCTCGTTTAACTAAAAGCGCACTTTGTTTCCCAATTCACCTTTGCCTTTTATGTTGAAAATGGCAACAACAGGGATGATGATGAATTATTTTTTTCTTCGTTTGACTTGTTGACTGTTTTCAATTTGAACAAGAGAAAAATTCAATTTTCTATTTAAATAGGAGGCAGATGATTGCTTGCGCTGCTGCCGCAATCATAGAGTTCCTGCGCAATATAAGGACTTAAATATATTATGAGAAATGAGATGATGATGATGATGATGCAGATGATGAGCAATGCCAAGCTCCACCTTAAAGCTAGACTAGAATCGCAATGACTAGAAAGAGCAGGAGCATGAAAAGGCGATTTATTTAAATAATAGGAGGATGGTAATAACGATGCTTGGAGATGAAGTTTATAAAAATTTAACAAAAAAAATTGCCAATTGCTCCTTTCGTACTACTCTCATCTGCTTTGCTCGTCTGACAAAAAAATCACTGTCTCATGAATTCCTATCTATGATGATGACAGGGTTCTGCTCATAGGCTCTTACAAATATAAATGTGCGCACATAAAATGTTAGTGAACCCAGCAGCACATTGAAACAGCACAAGTTACAGAACTACTCATCATCGTGATCATCCTAAAAAAATAATTTAAACTGCATTACTACCATTATTAATAATAACAACAACAGATGTAATACTGGTACTGCACACCAATGTTTAAAGAAAGGAAAAAAACGCAGCAGATGAGTCAGATCAAAATCTGCCATGTATGTAAGTATTACTACCACAACTTGGTAATTTCCAAAATGCCATTTGCTCAGGTACCTTTTCCTCCTCCCATATTTTTTACTAGTACCGCTGTTGCAGTGGATTATTATTATTATTATTGTTATTGTATATGTCTCTACATTTGTAGTATGTAGTTATAAGCATCAGTAATAGTGAAGGTAAATATACAGTCTGTGGTTTAACTGAAAAACGATTAAGCATCATGGAGCACAATATGGGCATATAGGTAAATAAATCTACCTACTTATATACTTTACTAGGGTTTAAAAAATTTTGAATGTGCTTCCCGTCTAATTTCTTCTATCTACTTATTTTTTCATGTGGTTGATTACAGATTGCATGAGCAAACATTTAAAAGTGAGATACACTGTTTCACACACGACAACAAAATCAAACAATCGTAAACAACGTGATACACAATTTACTCTGTGTGTATGCATGGACTTTCAGAGAAAATGAGAGAATATTAAGAGGAAACCCTATTATTATGTTTCCTTTTTGAAAAGGTTATAAAAACGACTGGGAGTATTTACGGAGGATTCATTATAGAGTATAAAAAGATTTGACTTTGGGATAGGGTATAATTTGTACAAACGTAGAGACAAAAACAGGATGTAAATTGTAAATCTGTGAATGCAAAAATAAAATGATGATTCTTTGATGACGTTCTTACCTTGAGCACTGGTAGTTCCACATAATCATAATGGAAATGAGCACATTCCTCCAACTTTGGAAATCTGGGATTGTTTGAAGGTCCACCAACTATGGATGTGGCTCCACTGCCGGCGCTTACTGAACGTAGACTTGTAGCCACCGCAGTCAAATGTTGGATCCGAATACTACCTTTTGACGTTTCCACTTCACTGGCTTCCCAAATGCCGCTCTGTCAAAAGGAGAAAATAATACAATGTTGAATTTTTCCGAGAATATTACCCATCATAAGGACAAATATAAACACTACATATA
>JAHZMT010001680.1:0-16878 GCA_027743785.1 Sinhomidia bicolor | reverse complement strand
AAATTACCACAAGCGTCTGTTATTGCTTGCCAATGCCTTTGTCGCAATTCTGGTTTCTTCAACGTATACACTAAGGGCACCATCGGTTTAAATTCTTCAAGTTGATGCTTGATCGATTTGGCAATTTGCTACATAAAACATGCTTCAATAGTAATAGTACAAAGTAACGTTCAAGACTAAATATTTTGTAGTGTAGTTAGCGTAGTATGGACCAACTTGTATTTGATCTGCACCAGCAAAGTACTTGATGCATCGTCCAATAACCCGTCCTCCTTCAGAAATGACCCGTTGAACCTGTTCAAGATCAACCTTCTCCATTACTCCAGAGTACAGTGCCTCTTGCACAGTAAGCCAGTCTGACGCTGTAAACCAAAGATTTTTAAACGGTTCAATATCCCTTGTCAGTCTGTTAAGAGCCTCATTTTGAGCCAGCGGAAGTCCAAATACTTTCTGTCTTCGATTTAATAGTGCACTCTGCTCCTGCAAATCCTTGATTGTTTTCCAAATCTTTTTAATTTCTTGACAAACGTCATTCGCCTTTTCCAACTCTGCATAAGCTGCTAATCCCGCAACCGTCAATGTTGCAGAATCCACTTGATCGCTGAGAGTATTTAGATCGCCTTGTTGTACCTTCAACAGCCTCTCATAGTCATCATCAAGCCATTTTGTTGCATCTTTGCCAAGTCGTAAAATTCTGTTTGAATTCAATGCAGCCTTCCACTTTTCGTTTACGTCCTCATTACTCACTTGATACATAAAGTGGTCAAAAACCTCATAGTCGTTTATCACAACATTTGTAATATTGTCGAGGCGCGCTACGAGAGATGGCACAATTTCTACGTAACCTTTCAACTCCATTACCTCTTCAATATCGTCAGATCTTAGTGTCAACTTTTTCTCCATGTCCTGATAGTCTTTTTGTACCTATACGAAAAAAAGCGTTGAACCTTTTCCCAATAACGAATGTACGAGTAGCCACACACAGATCAAATATTAAAATTTACAACACACTTTCTGGATAATTTTTCTCAGTTTGGAAGCATAACTGTCTAGTATAGCGTTTATTAAATTTTTCTTTCGTTTCAAAAGTCCATCTCGAACATGGTCAACAACTATACGAAATGCGGTAATTTTTATCACCGACGGAATTTCCCTTTCCAACTTTTCCGTGTGCCGTTTGTTTTGCTCTACCAATTTTTTAATGTCATGAGCGGTAGGGTCGGCTGCTTCTAGTTTTCTGTAAACAGTAGGTAGCATTTTAATTGTACGAATGCTAACGTAACGGTATAACAAAAGCTATGATGATTTTCTGACTTTATATATGTTGGAATATCCAAGCTCCACACCTCCTTGTACTTTTGAAATTTCCGAATGTAAGATTCCAAAGGGAGTAATATCAACTTTGTGAATTTTATCAAGTTGTGAGCTAGTTCAATCATTTCAATTTCGTTCTCCTCAACACTTTTGAGAAAACCCGTAGCAGCAAATTGCATTTGTGGCATCACTTTCAGCAAGAGCTAGCCAAGTGAGACAATTTGTAAAAATAAACTCGTCAGATGATAATAATACCTAATTATTATTATTGCACAAAGGCATTCATTCAAAATTATTACCGTTTGCATATTCGAACAGCCTTGAATTGCCTTGCAAAAAATTGTGTATGCTTTTCGGTAAAATGATGCGAGAGGTTGCATGTATTTTGGTCCATTGTTGTCTAAATACATTTCCAATATCCACAGTGGCATCGTATTTTTTGGAGGAGGATACTCGGAATTGATCAAATCCTCACCCCAGCTCCAATCTGTTGTAGGGTCTATATTTTCAGAGAAACTTTTTATTTGATGCATCAAGCGAACACAAGAGTCCTTTACAATCGAACGAATTGTATCCTATTCATATTTTTTCAACATAACATGACCATTGTTAAGCCTTTATAAATATTTACTATAAATCTATTTAGATACAATATAATGGAGCATGTACTAGTTTGCTCGCAGTTATACTAAATACCTGCATTAATAAATTTATTAACATCAAAAAGTTGGACATTTTTGACATTAAAAAGACATCATAATTTGTCTCAGTCAAGTTGTACCAGGACTTGTTTGTTTTCTCAAAATTAGACTTCAAATTATCTACTACCAGCTCAAACCACTCCTCATTCAGATAGCGTTTCATCTGTAATACGATTACGATGACATTTTAATACAATTATTAGGGAAATGACACGCCCAAATATGCTAATGACAGCTTTTTGTTACTTTGCTCATTATAATACAAACGTTATTAACCTCCTCGATATTATCAAGCTGCATTTGTTCCCAGTCATCCAAGTGCATTGGCAGCAAATCAAGCGTCAAAATGATTGGCTTCTCCTTTGCTATAGAGCAAATGTTTGTTATTTCATTGTATGGTTTCCAGGCTTCCTCTGTGTAAATGACACTGTTCTTTTGAATCGTCTTCATCTTATATTCAAAGTTTTTCAAGTTAACAGAGGGCAGAAATTCGTGTGGAGTTCGGATCTGTTTTATTGCCTTGTCCACACTTGTTGTCAGGATTGCAGTCTCAAACTTGTCGGGAATTTGTACCCAAGGTTGAAATGTTTTATGATGCTTTTCTGTCAGCTGCTGAAACTTGTCTTCGGCAATGTTACGTTGAAATTCCAAGTTGATTTCCCGTTTTACCTTACAACAAATAGATATGAATTATTCCTCGTAAAATTGATTATTGAATGAAGCTGAAAAGAGAGGTACCTTGTTCATGACATTGTCTGTATATTTGAGATTAGATGCCGTAACCGCTCGCTCAATAATTTTTTTCATAACCGCTTCCTCCAAATTGGGGAAACCAATCATTGGCAAACAGTCTACGTACAGTCCGTACCGCATCACATTTTCCATTTCAAAACGCCGTTTAATAGCGTCTTTTATTCTCAAGCCGTGCTTGTTTGGATCCTCTGCATCAAAGCAAAGGTAAATTTTACTGACCCAGGCATAAACTACTGGGGAATTTATTGAGCGTACAAAATACCTATAAAGTTCGAAAAGTATTTTCGTAAAACTTTAAGCATAAAATAAAAAACGAGAAATAAAATACTTGCTAGTTTGTGTGCGGACGGGTACTCACTTGTCTTGTCCCGGATGATAATCAAACACTGCAACATCCACCCAGCGCCAGTCGTAAATGTGAACCTTTTTCATTTTGTCAAAGTCCATAACAAGCTGATCCATCCCGTCTTCAAAAGGGTCAATGTTTGGTGATGAAGGAATGTTGATATCATAATCTCCCATAAAGTAACTTCTGACAGGATGCTGTAAACCACGAATACGCTTTCCATCAATGGCAAACTTATCAGTATCTTCATCCATGTCCTCAATATCTGTCGCTTCTATTTCTACAGCACGCTGAATATTAGTTATAATATCAGAGCCCATCATTGTCAGAGAGTCCAAGTCGGAAAATACATCCGACAACAGGGAAACGCTCCTATTCATAAATAGAAAAGTTTATCGCGTGTCGAAAAAAATAGATCCTTCTGTTATCTTGGAGGAAACAAAATCATAGCTTCCATCTCAATGTTTGTTATAGTAAGTACAAATACAATATGTTTAACAAACTTTTTTGCATCATCATTTTGAGTCAGCTTCTTGTCATCGTCGTCAGATAGATCATCATCTCGCTTGGGTTGTCTTAATTTATAAACAATATTTAATTGGTCTTCATCCTTTGCTTCTTCAGATGCAAAAATATCAGGATCAGAAGAACTTCGTTCCTCTCCATCAACCTCTGACTCAACAAATAGGTCAGTCATAACGGAACCATCTTGAATTTCGGCATCAAACTTGGAACGCTGTTGAGAAAAACGTCTGGCGGCTTTATGGATCTCTTGTATTGAATCATCCGAAAGAGACGCCATTGTTTCTACTGTACTGCCAAGCCTGGCCACGATGGCCATTTCCATATTGGACGGAGTGAGCTTAGTAACTAAAAGAAGAAACGGCATTCTAAAAGACAAATTCAAAAACAAAGTAAAATTACAACTTGTACCTACATACCTTTAGCAGGGTCCAATCCAACCATTTTTATTTGTCGCTGATATCTTTCCTTTAGTAACCAATGGTGGAACCTTTCCAATCTTGGAGTTTTTCTCAAAAGCTCTTCCATTGTCAGTTCAGAAGGGGCTTTTGAGCCAGCACGCTTATCAGGCTGCAAGGGTAAAGGTAAAAATGTTTTTCCAGGCAAAGGGTAAAATCGTTTTTCCTTCTCTTCCCAACCCAATCGACACCAATCCTCGCCGCTTCGTATGTCGAACTCGGAGTTGTCAAAGTAGTTCAACGGAAATTGTGCGTTGAAAGGAGGTTTGCTCAAAATAAATGGATGAATACCTGTTTTTCCTTTGCCTTCTACATCTTCTTCATCACCATGTTCTCCATCCGTTGAAGACTTGGAAGTTTTGGAAGTCTTTGAAGAAGAATGCTCGTCCTGATCCATACCGGAGGCTTGAGACGCTGATGATGACACGGATGATACAGTCGAATCGTTTTCTGCTTTATGCAAATGCAGAGTCATTTCTTCCTCATCATCGTCCCCATCAATGCCGTACCTACTCGTTAAATAATCCCCGTGTAAATTATTTTATGCAGGTTATAGTACTATTAAGATTTCTATGCATCATAATAGTCTAAAAATTCCTCACTGTTTTAACTTTCCGCCTTTTGCCAGTACCTCCCGTTTATCCAAACCGTTTATTTTGATTCTGTTTCTGAACATCATTTCCTCATAAAATCTTTCATTATTTTCGCCATAAGTTGGAGGGGGTATAAGATCCGAAAGCTCAATACCCAATGTTTGCAGGACCAAGTTGATGTCTGTTTTCTTATATATTCTGTGAAGTCGTTCAGCCATTACTGCCTGAGGCACGAGCCCAGGAGGCACTCGATATGCAATTTGGCATTTTGGCTTGTACGTCCTATAAATGCATTGTTAGTTTTTTAAATACTAAATTCATACAAAATCACGTCCAGCTACTATTTAACAAATTGCTTTGCTAACCGATGAGGAAACGTAAAATCTCCCTTTACAACTTTCAAGTTATCTGAAGCTGCCTGTTGTTTCTTTTGGTTTCGTTCCTTCTTGGCACGAATAATCCCATCAGCAGCAGTCAAGTCCGCATCATCCAAGCCGTCATCCTCCGCACCCCTGTTTTCCCGGTTAGATTCCATGTGAAAAAGACTAGAAACAGTAATGCATCCTGGCATGTGCCCTTTGGTAAAAGACTGAGCCTAATCACGACGAGTTATTTATTATATTAAAACAAGTTGACGATGACTTAAAAGTTATTGTGGTGTTTTTAATTTTATTTTCTGTACATTTGTGGTGGAGGGCTGATGATAGCGGCTATAAAATGAGACTTGCACATCATCTGGTTTAAGCATCCTGGACCTACTGGCGATTCTAAATCTTTTCAAACTGTCGCAAAACATGAAATTTCCTAGAGGTGCCCCAGCCTTCTTCTCTTCGTCCACCTCTTGTTCTACATCCTCATCGATGTGCTGATCAATGCTATCCACCTCAAGTGTTTCATCGCCCTCCTCCGTCATTCGTTGTTGGCTTTGGGATTGATGATGGTGATGATGGTGATGATGCCCATGATGGTGGTGATGATGGTGGTGGTGTGTGATGGCTTGGTACTGTTGAAGCAAAAGTTGTTTGAGTTTGAAGTAGTTGGTCCCCACTTTTGTCGCCTCTGTCCATTTTTGACAGTTTTCAAGTGAGCAGTAGTTTTTTTCAATAAAAATTACAAAGTGGCTGCAATAAACAGTATTTATTAAGAAAAATACTGCCTTTGTTTTTTAGGCTTTTCTTTGAGACTCGCCTTCAATAAAAAGCTTCCGAATCTTCAGGACGTTTGGTGTCTTGGCATCTTATCAACTTTTCATGACAACTTTACTTTACACAAAGCATTTTGACAAAGAAGGGATATGGATTATCGATTATCCCTGGATTATCCCAAAGAGATTGCGAATGCATATGTCTATTTAGCCAAATCTCCAACTTAGGACCTCTACTTTTAACGCTTTATCATTTTATTTACACGCATTCAACCTCAACCTCTTTAGATTATCCATATTTCCTCTTTGACCATATTTGCAATGACAGCAGTATAATTGCGAGGTTTATTAGTTTTTCAATTTATGGTAATGAAAAATAAACTAGGAGTTAATAAAAAACGTTACTGTTACTTTATTTTTGCTTTAATTTTACATATATAATATAAGTGTCATGGATGGTTTATATTAAAATAGTTTTTTTAAAAATTTTATAGTAGATTTTTTGTAGATTTGATACAAGAATACACCATAACACATTGCCCAGAAACATGCTGGATACTTTTCAAAAGTACTCTCAGCAATTTATTTTATCACATTCTTTGCTTTTGGTAGCAACCCTTACCAATTTATGAACATACACGAGTCTTGTGGCATAATCATGATACAAGTCTAATGTAACTATTATTAGTATGAGTATATCTACTTAAAAAGCCCGTCACCACTATCATCAAAATAAATATACTATGGTACAATGCTAGAGTTTAGTTATCCTAAAACAACTGAACAATCATGACACATGACCCTGAAAGCCGATTTTTAACGATAGAACAAGTATTCCAATGATAACTTTGACATTCTCAGGAAATGCACGACTTTCGACTAAAATCCTGTGCGTGGTAAACAGTTATTTATTGTAAAACTTGGCTGGTATTCATGTTTTGAACACGTATTAGGTACGCTTACAACTAATTTAGAAAGTACGACATGTGCATACGATATTTAGAAATATACAGTTTTAGTTTTAAAATATGAAGCAATACACCAATACTACTCATTTTGCGTGTAAAAAAATTGTTTCAAAAAAAATTTCTCATGTTTGAAGTCTTATTCGAACAAATAAACGTGACGAATTGCCACCAACAGAGGCAGGATCATTGTTGGCCCTTGACCCAGAAGAAGACATTTGTGCGCCAAACATACCTGTGTAACAGATAATAAAACCTATGACTAAAGTTTCCTGTCAAGTTGGAGCAGTAATCGTGTGTATCTACTATACTTACGAGAATTGGTAGCCGAATAAAATACGGTCCTCGTGCTTCTGTTTGGATTCTGTTGCGGTCGACTGTATTGAGGGGAGCAACAGGTTGTTGCCCTTTCCGAACTTCCAGGGGATGACGCGCCAAAATTGTCACCAATCATAATTGCTATTATTAGTAAAAATGTATTCGTCTTTTCTTACACACAGTTGAAGCACCTCAGCAGACACGGTACAATGTCAACAAGAGACTTAATGTTTACAGGTGAAGATTTCACAATCGTATGAAAACTTTTTCTTTAAAACTCAGCCTAAATATATAGCCTTCTCTTGACTTGTCTCAAGTTCATTGTTCATCCGCTGATTGAAAATTACAGTAGTACTTCTACTATAATAATATACAGTTGATAACGTGCATGCAGTTTAGTTAACATAAAAACACTACTCAATTCAAAATATTATGTTTACATTGTAAACTTTACAAGCTAAACAATCATTTCGTCGCAAATTTCAGTGTAATATCGACATACGTTACAGCAAAAAAAATATTATGATTGTTCCCATACTGCTAATATTGTTGTTATATAGTAGTAGTAGTTTGTTACAAATAGCAAGGTTGAAACTGATGAGTTTTTGATTCTTTGTAGCCGTGAGAGAGAGAGAGAGAGAAAGAAAGAAAGAGCAGAGTAGAGTGCTGCATGAAAGCATAACCTTTCAATTCACTGTCAGGTACAAAGACAAAACGGGAGTTTTTGATTAGACATATTCACACAGACACACAAGGATAATCAAGTTACTACAGTCAAGCAAAGAAAAATAAACTTTATAGACGAAGAAGAAAAAACTTTCAAAAGATGGTCGTCGTCGTCATCATCATCATGAACATGTACCGTACATCCCTTGTTCATTTTGTTTGTAAGTGACCGTATTATTAAATTATCTACGTGTAATGTCGGTTTTGCAGTAGTAGTAGTAGGTATAAATATTCTTCAATAGTAATATGCAGTATGTATATTGGTATTTTGTTCATACTTTTATTATAGTAGTATGTCAAGGAAGTGTCGAGAGTTGAAGAACAAACGTAGCTGTTTTTTTCTCTTTCTCTCTTTTGATGATGATAGGCAACGTTAAATAGAAAGCAATTTTACGGCTGAAAATACGCATAAAATTTTGCACAGTTAGTGTGTGAAATGAATAATATAGAGATATGCTCAACAACAGTCTGTTTGTGCACGTTATATTGGTAGTACGCGTATTAGTAGAGTGCATGTGCTGTGCGATACTTATCTATCTATCTGTCTGTCGGTATTGTACACGATGATGAAGCCGTAGTACGGGACCACTATCATTAAATTTCCTTTTTTACTGCGAGAGCTAAACAATGCAATGTACAAAATGACTAAAACATGGTAATCATCATCATCGTATCAAGCATTTAGCGACGAAAGGTGGAGGGAGCTGTATATAATATATAGGTATGTATATATATATAACCCCACACATTCATGTTTTGCTTACACAACAACGGGATCTTCCTTCACACTCATCATCATCTTGGTTTTAGTGAAATGAACTTTGCATGAAAAGCAATGGACGATGGTGTTTTTGAACCTTTTGCAAATTGAGGCTTGCACTTTACAACACATGGTCATGCTATGCTTATAGTTGTTCATATTATAAGATTGAGATTGCCAAAAATAATGTATAACTTGGTTGTTGTTCCTATCCAATATTCACGCCCACCCCTACAAGTTAACTTTTGAGATTTTAATTTTTTTATACACCTTTCGGCAACATTAGAAATGTTCAAAGGGAACGGTCAAGGTCAAAACTGCAAACTCTAGATGGAAAAGGGTTCCGCTTTTAACGTGTGTATGGTAACTCCAGCAAAGATTACTAAAATGCGTTTGACTAGAAATGCAAAATAAAATTTGAATTCAGAATGCGATTTGAAAATAAGCCAGTCAATTTGATAGCATCCACATTTATTGGGGTCTGAACTTAAACTTACTAAAACTAGAAATAAAACCAACACAAACTTAGCGTTACGGATCATCAATAAAATCAGAATCATGTCTTGCAACGCCTGCTTTCCAAGTATGAATTTTAACGGCATGCCAGCCGGAACTCAGCCAATTTCACTTCTCCGGACAGGAAAAGATGTTATGCCGTTTCGCCAAGGAGTTGTTGTCACCACGTACATGGGTGACTACATCCCTCCCGTAATTATGCCAGGTTATCAGGGACATTTACCCGGTATCAGTGCCAGTTGCGGAAGTACTTACGGGGGAGCAACGCAAAAACACTTTCGCATGTTTCGCCAAGAACTGATGGAACGTCATGTTAGACCAAAAATGGTTTATGGTCGATTTCCTTGCGATTTTACTCCATTTCCGGACGTGGCCATAGCTCAAAGAGTGATTACTAACAAGAAAATTAGCGAGACACCAAACATTCGCAGTCCAGGAGTGGACTTTAATAGAAGGCTGGAACTACAAAAGTTTTACCATCGTTGCCAGCACCATCGGGACTATTACCTGGACAAATCAGAAAAGATTTTAGCTGATCCATACTTTTACGTTGGGAAACCCTATCCAGTTCGTTGTCCCGTCGATGAGAGAACGTTTAAAATTAGAAGATCACAAGACTCTTGCAATCGTCCTGGATTTCTGGGACCGCCAATTTACTGTGGCTCTATGCCTTGTATACAAAAGAATGGAATGTTGCAGCCCTTCATTGTTCCCAAATTGTCAAGACCTCCGTTCCAATGCGATGCTGTTAAACCAAAAGATCCGGACGAGTGGCAAATTCTTCTTGTTTGATGGGAATGCACACGTCACTTATTTATTATCATTTGGTCTAAACACTAATTGCTAACACAAAATTTGCAAATAAAACAAATGGAATGTGTATTTAAAAGCTGTGTTTAATTGCATTATTATTATCATGCAAATTATTTGAAAGCGTCTTACAATGCCCCAAAAACGCATGCAAACATTTTTACATTGTGCAAAGTAGTAAACAGTGAACAAGTTGGGTTTGTTGAGACAGTATTTTGCTCATTTATTTACAACAAGTCTTCTCTAGTTATGACTCATGCATTCCAATTTTACGCGAGTATTTACAAACTTAACATTAATTGCTCACAAGATAACGATCAAAACCATACAACATAGGTTATTCCAGCGTTCCAAAGGGAAATGGACATTTTGTACATTCAAAAAATGCCTACTATATGTATATATAGCATTTATATTGTATATTTATTCTAATACAATGTGTAGAATGATAAATATTATTTTCCTGCGTTAATGTTTCTACAAATTAACAAAAAATTGATTGTAAGTACAGATTAAAAAGGTATAAAATTTTTATCAACTTTTATACTGAACATTGATAACAATATACATACATGTGAGTACCTTAACTTTTAAACACTTGACACATACACGCATGCAATATGAACCACAAAAAGCACAAGCTTATCTATACCACGTAAATATGCGGCAATAGAAAATATCTGTAAGTCACAGTAACGGCCCATTAAAAAAAATGATGTGTTGATGTGGGCAAACGATTTAAATCAAACTCTAAATGAATGGCATTCTATACGTTTATCATCTACAGGCGGCTTCCTGACTTAATGAATCCTAGAAAAGATAAGAATGTGAACACAAAATTACAAACTCTGTGAATCTAAACAGAACTATATATTATTATTATTGTAAAAAGTCAAAGATTTGTAACAAAGGATTTTTATTGTACACAAGAAAAGGTAAAGGGGGAAAACAGGTATTTTAAAGTCCATTTTAAACTTCCGACCGACCTCTGTCGCTGCCGTGTGAAATGGCCGAAGGGCTTGTTCGATGAACTGTCCAGGTATCGTGTCCCTCATAGTTATCGAATTTCTTGGCAAGAATGACGGCACCAACCATTGAGGCAAGAAGAAAGAAAACGTCAAGTCCTGTAACTGCGCAGAAAGCTTGTCCCTGAAATAATTTAAACATTCGTTTTATAAATTTGAAACCTTTTGATTTCATAGAGTATATACTTTTTGAGTGGAACACTTACTTCAGGATTGTAATGGTAGTTGTATCCATCTGGAAGTTGTTCAGTGTGATAATGGTACAGAGTATAAATCGCTTGGTAGTATATGGCCAAGGAAAAGATGGCAATCAAAGCAAACAGCACAACGAAGCTGACACAAATGTATGTGGCTGTAATACCCTTAACGCTCTGTATCATGTAGTACATAAATAAACATTGGTCAAATAAAAATTGTCTGGCGAATCATGTAGAGGTTTCAATTTATTTTGCTTAGCAAAAAAACGACTACTGTATTCATTTGAACTCACCCGTTCTCCCGTAAAGCAAAGCATGAATGACATCAACACTTGCACAAGTCCAACAACAATTCCCACGGCAGAAATTGCTACGACTCTGTACGAAGTGTAGTAAATATTGTAAGCTTCAGTAGCTACGGATCCATAGCCAAATGCTGGAAGACCCCCAAGTCCTCCACCACCGTATAGGTTATTGCCATAAAATGGGCCTCCACCCAGGCCAAATCCATTTACCCCGTACCCAGCATATCCAAAAATTTCCTGATATCTTAATGCTTGATTAAGCAATGTTCCAGACACAGCAATGACACCGACTCCAAAAATCTAATTTTGAAAAACAATATTTTAATCCATAATTCACTTTAGCCAAAGGCATATTTCACCATATTTTCTCAAAACGGATAAAAACGATTTAAAGAAAACATTCACAAAAAAGATGCACTTACAATGGAAACTAACGACAGCACCCCAAATAGACCTCTGCTCACAGACTTTCCCATTTTGAATTTTTCCTCGTAAAATAATATGAAATTTCCTATGAAATATCAACTTGTAACAAACAGTTTATGAAATAAACACTTCAATAACTGCAGTCACTGCACACTTTTCCAGAAAATTCACATTATCAGCAAATTCCAACAAGAAATATTCGTCCTTTCTGATAGCACAATATAATTGCACAAATGTTTCAGAAACAATGCAAGGGTTGCAATTAGATTTTATTTCGGCATATATATCAGAGCAAAATCTTTCTTGTATAGTTGCCTACGTGGATTTAGATTAATAACTAAACTAAAGTTTCAATTCGTCACCTTACATCCAGTTCGCACTTAATCAAGCGATGAACATATAGCTTGTGTGAGCAGAGTAGCAGCAGCAAGAGTAACAAAAATGTTATTTCTATTCCAGTCAAGACGATCAGGAAACTGAAGAAACTCAAGGCAATGAGAGAATATTATAAATATAAAATGAAAAACATGGCTGCACAAAGTAATGTAACATGTACATAATATTCATCATCGTCATAATCAACATCATCTTCATCATCATCATCATGACTAGTTTTATCTTGGAAGGTGTATCTAGTAGTTGGCGGGGGTGAAGAATACATTAGGTAATAATATATATTTTGTAAACGTAAAGTTTTACGCATACCTGTCTGTGTAAAAAATACTCCATGATTGTTGCCTCGAACCTAACTGAAAAATTGTCTTTAATTATGTAGTCTAACCGAAGATATTTTTGTAATGTATGCGTCTGTTGTACTACTGCACACGTAAAAGAGGTATCAATTTATATAGTCACCTATACGGTATATAGTCGTCGTTTTTGTTCTTTTTGTAAATGTTAAGAAATACGTGTACACGATGAGAGATAAATATGGATTTACTTTATTACGATTATTATAACGACGTTATATATCCATGATGAAGTGCTTTGGCAGGAGCAGAGAGTGATTGTTACAGTCGTCCGTCCTGTTTTTCCCATGATTCATTCTCCTTTATCATCGCAGTTAATGTTGGTGGTGGTGGTGGTGGGGGATGCGAGCTTTGAAAATGTTTATTGGATTCATGCACACAATATTACTTGTCAGTCAGTTTATAATATGCTATTGTTTAAAGTTAAAAGCGAAAGGTTCGTTTCCTTGCATTAGCGTAGTCCAAGGAGAAGAGGAGGCTATATAATATCATACATGCCACGAACGGCTCCAGAACAAGAGGAAGAAAAAAATGACATGCTAAACAGCTTCCTTCCACAATTCTAGCTACATGGTAATAAATGTAATTGTAAAGTTTCAAAAGGGCAATATTATACCCATGAATATGTAATGTGGAAAGAGACGCACACACATAGCCAATATACATACGTAATAGCTCAAGATAAGTAAGTAACCTTTTTTAAAGGATCATCATTAATGCGATGATGATGAGATTCAACCCATCAATACTACACTACATAATATGCGGCAGCTACACAGGAAATGAGCCTGATTGGGTATGCAAGCAAGCAACCTATTAAGTTAACAAGTGTGTAAAATCTATGAAGCTGCGAAAAAAATATATTCAACATGGATAACCTAAATCTTTTAACCATAACCTAGATGTGAGTTTAAAGTTATGATTATTTTACGTATAGGTGTTGGCTGTAAAATATGTATTAATGCTTTTGTGACAAAATAGTTTATGAATAAAATGAGTCACCCTGAATATTTCGCTCCGCACTTACACGCGAGTGTAATTATTATTACAGGTGCGGTGACAGCGACAGCATTCAAAATTGTTGGACAAAGTACAAGATTGTCGCTGTAATATGCTTAGATAAATAATGTTTTAGGCTGTACATATGCCAGACGAGAAGATGTAATAAAAAGCAGTGTAGAGTGTAGGTAATTCAGGGATGTTAGCAATTTTCTTGGGCTTTATGTTCTGCCGTTTAAATGACTTGACATTTTCATCCAGCTCCGTCTAAATTTTCACTTCAAACTAGCGTCTTGGATTAGCCTTCAAGTTTAAATTTTGTTTGTCTGTATTTTCAACTTTTACATCATAGCACTTCTTTTGACAAAGAATTGAGATGGATTTTCAAATATAAAAAAGTTACTTTTATTGTTGGTAAACTGACTAAGGAACGGCGGAAATATAAACCGTAGTAAACCAAACCCACCTTAGTCATCGAAAATCGTTAATAGGTCGTTTAAAAATGCATCATGATTGATTTTTTCGTACTGATGTAAGATTTACTTTACTAAGTAGAAAACAGTTTTCCTGTAACAATATTAACATTGAATTCCATTGGTATCATTTTTACTAGTTCACTTGACATTGCTGCTCATTGCAAAAGGACAAGTACATACACATACTGGGTTGAAGACAAATAATGCTTTGTCACATACAATGCAATAATTGTATAATTATAATTTCCTTTTGTAACTTGTCCGTAAATCTAGGAGTGTGTATGTTTCCAAGCTGGTGTAACGTATTACGGAAAAGACATATAATATGCCTAATTGCTCTCTTTCCGGCTCATTTAGGTTCACATTTCAAATTAGAGAGAACTTCATTGTCATTTACCTAATTGAATTGAACAGCATGTTTAAACATTTAGTAATCACACTGAAAATCAACCCAGAGAATACATATTGCATGTTTTAGAAAATTTAAAATGCATGAGAGAAATCCAGAATTGTAGTTTTAAGATGAAACCTTACTTAACAAGCAAACATTTTTAACCGCCGTAGCTTTCGTAAATTTAATTTTTAATATTTAATGAGTAGAACCATCCTTGAATATATGTAACATTATTTTTTCGTATAAGTTTACTTTAAGGTTAAACAGAAGAAAACAAAAGAATTACCGCAATGAACTTCCATAATACCTATGATTTTCAGGTCAAAAATTCTAAGAATATAGGCACATACCGTTGTCCATTTTATTTATTTTAATTAATGTAACTTGATGTCTAAATGACTCACGTTTCATATCTATTATATATGTTGTGTGTATGCGATTGTGCATAATAATATGCGTAGGTGGGCAAAATTGCTTTTATTTTAATTAATGTAACTTGATGTCTAAATGACTCACGTTTCATATCTATTATATATGTTGTGTGTATGCGATTGTGCATAATAATATGCGTAGGTGGGCAAAATTACTACGTACTACGTACACGGAAAACGTAGCATGAGTGAAGGCTTCAAGTCTCAAATTATTCCATTCCACACATCCAAAACATGTTTCATATTTTTACAGTCAGTTAATTTCTAACCTTCATCCTAACCCTTTTATTATGTAACTGACTCTGAACTTGAATCTGACTATCTCACACATTTCTGTGCACGAGCTTCATATTTCCACGATTCCACACTTTCCACACAAGTATGCATCAGTACACCAATATATATAGGTACTGTTTGAACTTCCATCTAGAAATACTTTTATAATCTGCTAGACTTATGCAATAATGAAACTGACCGTGAGATTATAGCCTTGATCTCCTTATAGTCTTTTTACTGGCTGATTAGACCTGGATTTCGCTCGTGGGTACGCATATTACAGGTACGGTTTTTTCTTTCTCATAATGCAAGTAGAATTAACAAACACACCTATTTATTTTACATACATACGTGGTCATGTAAAAGTACTAAGTATGTATGTATAATTTAAAAAAACTTATAATACTTATCTTTAAAGCTAAAAAACTTGCTTCGAACTAGTAGTCAATGCTGGAATTTTTGACATATAATGAAACTGACCGTGAGATTATAGCCTTGATCTCCTTATAGTCTTTTTACTGGCTGATTAGACCTGGATTTCGCTCGTGGGTACGTATATTACAGGTACGGCTTTTTCTTTCTCATAATGCAAATAGAATTAACAAACACACCTATTTATTTTACATAGATACGTGGTCATGTAAAAGTACTAACATAAAAAAACTTATAATACTTATCTTTAAAGCTAAAATACTTGCTTCGAACTAGTAGTCAATGCTGGAATTTTTGACAATACCTTAAAAAGTCGGAAACTGTGTTATTATTTATTTTATTATTCACAATACTATTTTTCTAACAGATAGTATAATTGCATGCGAATTTCCAGATTTTACTAGTAAATTTGTTTCTATTTATTATATACTTTATACATAATAACCACAAGATGTATTGTAACGGTGAGAATATCTTGGGAATGGCACTTGAACAGCATTGAACTACAATTATCTTGTAACTAAATCAGTATTAATTAGCCATTTCTGATTTTTTTTATTCCTGGTTCTAATAAACACAGTGATTATAATACTCAATCGTGCGTAGTTTTAACTTGACCCAACTCAAGATTAATTTCCAACCTTGCTTTCTACACGTTACTTTAATGAGGTTCATTGGAATGCCGGAAGTTGGAAAGTACGTAAAGTGAATATACTTTCTAACCAACATTATTTTATTAATAATTTTTTCTTGGTAAACATGATTAGGTTTAATCCCATTTGTGCATACATCTTATATAATTTTGTTGTTCTTTTTAAAACTATAATTCTCACCAATTTCCTTTCGATGAGCTATTGTTCCGCTGATTTTTTAAAAATACAATAATTGTAAAAGAGGTCATAATTTTATGCTTCATTGTTTCAAACCTTGGTATAACACCACAGTCATGATTTTTTAAAAAGCTAAAAATATACACTTACACTTGACATCTAATTCTTGTAAAAATGGCTGAGATACGTAATGTGTTACGTAATGATAAACTCACAAAGTTTCTATTACTTCTTTCTAGTAGCTGTTGTTATTTAAATTTCAATAATAGGTTGCGTCGAATTAAGTATTTATTCTTGTTAAATGCACGTGTGAGTAATTAGAAAAACTGATATAACTTCTTTTGGTATTCGATTCCTTTGACGCTTATCCGTTTGTGATGTCAGAACGATTGTTGTTGTATAAAAGATGACG
>JAHZMT010001679.1:0-21643 GCA_027743785.1 Sinhomidia bicolor | reverse complement strand
GATTGAATTCTATCCCGTCCTTTGGCCATCAGTTCCTTTGCTGGTTTGATGTATCCCATATTCCTTAAAACTTTTATCGACCACGTTGTTCCGCCTACGAGGAGACAATGGGAATACAATACTTTAGCTTATTGATCATTTATTACTATTAAAAGGATTTGGCAGATCTATTCACTACCAAACCTTGTCATTGTAGCCAAACAAAGAGTCCTAATAATAAAATGCCTATTTTTGCACAACATTGTGTCATTTTTTTGCTCTTTGGGGTATATTGATAATTATTTGCTTAAACTCTCATCAACTTTCTTATATCTTTTTTTCATTTTCATTCATTTTTATTTTCGCCTTTCACTTAATTATATACCTCAAATCAAATGGAACAGTTTTTAACAAAAAGTAAAAGTACAGATTAAAGTAGATGAGTTGGAAACATTACAAAGTGAACGAGCAAACGTGCGTATCTAATCAATATTAGATATAAATTCATTTTAATCATAATTTAGTAATTTTAAGCCAATTTTCCAATGTGATATTTAAATCTAATATCTGATTGATGGTAATGTTAAAAGAAAAGATTTACTTACCTAACGTAACCGCGTAACGTATCGGAGTAGCTATTTTGTAGAGCGCCCATGCAACTGCAATGTGTCCCATCCCCGACTCTGTTACTTTTGCGACTAATGTTTCATTGACGCCCATTTTCTTAAGATAATATCCCACGTCAACTCCACTGCAAATGGAAACCATTTAAATCATTATTTATATTCTAAAGTATGCCACAAACGTTAAAGTTTATACTATGCTGCAAATAATTTATATTTACCTAGAAGAAACTTTATAAAAGCCACCAAACCAACCAACTGATGTGACCACGTGTACCGGTAGTAATACGTACCTAAATAAACAGTTACAAATCAAAGGCTTTTAAATTACAAAGATAAATGATTACTATTTAAAATATTAGTAGCAATATAATCATCCTAATCCTCCATACTTACCAATAATCCTTGTACATTTGCTTAAACTTTGCAAAAATAGACAATTTTTGTGGTACAGGTGAGTTGCCCGACCCGTTTGATGCAGGTGGTCCTGTACATTGTTTTCGAACGATTTGGCGGAATATTCCATTATTTTGCTTAAACTGATTGCTTGCAGTAAAGAGCAGTCTGGGATACCCTAATTCTGTCGCTATACTCCTTTTTACTAAATACTGATGACTAGAATTGAAAGTGAACTGGTTACTATTCTGACAACATATCAACCTCCCTGACGATACAACTCGTCCAAAGACCGTACGTATCATAATGGTAACTAAAATATTAACCGTTTGATATCGGAAAAAAATCTGCTAAATAAAAATCACTATTGACTGTTAACTATGGAGTGTACTTACTACTGACTGACTACGTCTATGCAGTTCAGTTACAACTTTGAAACAAACAACTGTAATTTTTCTCAAACTAGTAGTAACACAAGTAGCATACCTAACTAAACAAAAACAAAGGTATTAATAAATGCAAATGCTATTTCAAAAATAAATGCTAAATATGACACATTATAATATCCTTCCACTTAAGTACAATTTAGTATTGTCTCTGGTTATCAAAAAATAATACGTTAAACTGATCCATGATCAGTGATCACACAAGCACGTGTGCCCCTACTACGGAATCGGTTGTGATCAGCAAAAACTTTTTCCCAGCAGAAATTCACTCCAACGAGTAGCAGCAGTCATTTTACGGATAGTTAACAAATGTGAAAAATTTAACTTGCTGTTGATAAGGCTCTTCAACTTAACTTTCTCAACATTTACAGTAATGACTTTGGCTTTTCGGCAGTGTTTTATTGTTAATTTGCAATTTAAACATGGTACAAAACTTGTTGAGTAATAAGGTACTAGCAGTGCAGTGCGCTAATTAAAGTTTAATGTTTACATTTCGCCTACTATACGGGATGATAAGGATACATTGCACGTTTACAAACATTATTTGCAAAGCAAATCAACTCCATGCTTTTGATTCTCACTACTATTCCGGCTTGGTTTACATCATATCCACTTGACCACATTATCAGATGATCAAGTGATGATGATGCACGGTAGAATCACTACTGTATTTAAACATTTCTTCAACTTAACTTTCTCAACATTTACAGTAATGACTTTGGCTTTTCGGCAGTGTTTTATTGTTAATTTGCAATTTAAAGATGGTACAAAACTTGTTGAGTAATAAGGTACTAGTAGTAGTAGTGCAGTTAAAGTTTAATGTTTACATTTCGCCTACTATACGGGATGATAGCACGTTTACAAACATTATTTGCAAAGCAAATCAACTCCATGCTTTTGATTCTCACTTTCTCACTACTATTCCGGCTTGGTTTACTACATCATATCCACTTGACCACATTATCAGATGATCAAGTGATGATGATGCACGGTAGAATCACTACTGTATTTAAACATGTGTATCTAAATGGGGAACTGTGAGACACAAATTTTTTACCGCGAAGAAAAACAGTTGACTAGATTTCAGAAAATAGGATAAACAAATGTGCTCCGGCTCTTGCGAGACCTGCGCTGCGTGACAGTGTTTACATTTTACATGCACTTGACTTAAAGCAGAGAGAAGCTTGCATGTCATTGTTATAACTGGTTAAATGTGACGGTTGATAGTGATGACTGGAGTTTAATTAGTCATCGCCAATTATTTATTTAATTCTCAGCTACTGAAATATATATATATCAAATGTGTAAGGGTCAAGGGGTCAGGAGGGTAAGTAAATGGATCGATTTATGATAACCTAACATGGGCGTAATGTTTGGCTCTAAGTATCCAAAAACATATGGTAATTAATCGATAATAAAAGTTGCATTTTAATTATACCTATTATCTTGATTAATTATATTCTAAATTGAATCTTTCTACTTTATTTCTTTATGTAAATTTAGAAAAGCTGAGAAGGATCGTTTAAAAAGATTCTGTATTCTTTTCTTGTCCTACTCTGCCTGTATCCCGGAAAAGTTGGAGCTATATAATAATGATTACATCAGCCATTAAAGAAATACGTCGGCCGTTGGCTGTTAAGCAAATTTTAAGACTGAGAGAATGGTCGTATTCTCAAATACGTTATTATTTTTCTCTGGAGAAGTGTGATCATCCAATAAGTCATTACAGGCCGTGGGCGTGGAAAAGTGAAAGCAGGCAGAAAGTATCCTTAGCGTCAGGTGGAGGTGGAAGGCTTCGAAAATTGTCTTCTTCGGTGTGCATGTCTACTTCAGTAGATCACGAAGAGGATAGCAATGTGGCTGGAATTGAGAGCATGGATACTTTTTACTTTGATGAAACGTCTTTTGACCATACTGTGGACTCGGTGACTGAAGATGAAATGGCACATCTTAAGTAAGTGCTACACAGCACGTTTAATATTAATCAACATGTTTTATTGATTACATTGATACTTTTGTAATTTTAACCTTAGAGTAAAGTTGTATGATGTCACGGTTGGGTCAGGGGACAAAACAAACGCGTATCTAGAAAGACTCTATGATGCTGCCAGTATTCAGCAAGTTTTTGATGTGATGGAAGACATAGAAAAATGCGACCAGGAGGTTGACCAGTTAAAAGTTGCTAGTCAGGCACTTGTCGCCATTTGGGACCTCCAAAAATTGATCTTTAGGATTAGTGCAAATTTTGATCCCGAACGAGATTATTTCGATCGGCCTTCGTTTATAGCTAAAGTTTCTCAGGATCCTTTATTCTTGGAAAAAATAGTCAAACCTATTTTCAAGAATTATCAGGAACTTGAAGATGAGCCGTTAGTAGCTTGCTTGTTGTGTTTGAAAAGAATAGGTTTCGATATGAAAAGTTCAGAGTGTCAAAATATTATAGAAGAATGCCTCCGTAGAAAAGATACTTTATCACTTCCTTCTATTTCTCGTTTGTTTGTCTGTTTGAGATCCGAAAGTCTGTACGGCTTGTTAATCGGTGCACAGTTTCTTCCCAATCTAACCACCAATATAGATACAATGGTTAGTGACATTGAAGTGAGATTAGTAAGTATATCTATGAGGAATTCGTTTCGTGTTGTTTCTGAAGCGATGATAGAAAAGTTTAGAACTAGAATTGCAGCATTAGTCGAGGAAATTCCAAAGTTTGAAACGGTCACATTATGCAAAGTATTTTTGCTGTTATTGTCATGTAAAAATGTAGGAAATGAATCGAAGCATGTTTTTGATCTAGTCGGAAAAGAACTGATTGATAGAGTTCCGGGCATGCAACTCATGGATTTGTTATCACTTCAAAAGTTTTTGGAATTAGGGTATATTCAACCCTACGAGCTTGTCGAAGCTTTAGTGAAACGCATGATGAGGATTGTTCAAGAAGGCGTTTCATCATCTATCAGCCCTCGTCTCGATCTATTAGCAAGTGTAGCACCTCATTTAAAATCAATAGAACAACGCAAACAGTTGGCTATAATGTTGGAAGACTATTTGGAAAATCAAAATTTCGAACTTGCGTCTGGAATATTGTTTATAATTTTACGATGGTCAAAGTCCAACAGCGTTAAGCTATACAATCTTTTCTGGGATAAAGCTGCAGAAATGGTGGAGAATAAACACAAGAAACAAGTTTTTGAAAGGCGGATTTTGAAATTGGGAAAGGATTATGTGAATTTCATCTATGGTCTAAATTTTAGCTACAGAAATCATAACTTTGAATATACTGTCAAACGATATTATCATCAGCTTATAGAAAATTACACAGTGGGTCATCAACCCTGCCTTTTACAACCAAACGATTTTTCCAGATGCTTTGCGTTTTTAATTGGTTGTGCAACGTTAAGTGACCCATTGTTTTATGAACTGGATTTAACTCGAATGTTGGACGATTTTGCTCCCCAGTTTAGAGCTGTTGACATTTTTTTACTGTCTCGAGGACTGGAGGCCGTAATACTAAATTTATTTTACCCCAAAAAACCAAAATCAAAATACTACCAAAGAATTCTTGAAATTTCTTCGATTCTCGAGGAACAGTGTTCTCGTATTCTTCTACAGAATCAAGAGAATGTCAAACTTCCAGACCTGCTTTCTATTCACAAATCAGCACTTGTAACTCGGAGAGTGAAAGGTGAATCCCCAATATTGGATGTTACGATGCAGCAAGTGCTGAAATGTGACTTGAATGATCCCAGATCCATGAAAGATTTGGCGCAACATCTCTTAAATGGCTTAAACAACTACCCGGAAGTAACTCAAAAAATTGAAGATTTTATTTGGAATTCTAGAAACAGTTCCGTTAGCCCGGAACTTATTGAAAAGTTTGTAATTTTATCCTTTTGCCTGGGCGCAGAAGTTAACACTGACAAGGATGTGTACGAGTTCTGCAGCTCGGTTCTGACAAAGTGGGCTCACATTCTTATAAATCCATGTATTTATCAATTTCCAACTTTTCACTTTAACATTTGCATTATTTTATTACAGAGATTGGGAAAAACTTAGCTTTCTATCACTGTTGCAGTCAACCCTTGGGCTATGCTACTTTCGTCAACTTTCAAAGCAACTTGTTCAAAACATATTTTCCGTAAACTTTTTGGATCAGCTTGATGAAGAATTGTCTTCGTCTCATAGAGTGAACCATTATCCTTTGAAACTAAGGCAAGCAATGATGGAACTTAATAGAGCGGTTTGTCTTGATATGCCTGACGTCAATTTGCCGTGGTTCCATGAAAAATTTTGTGAAGAATTGGCTGCAATGAGTAAGTAGTACTGTAGTACTATTGTTTTTTTGATGAATTGTTTTAGCCTCTCTTTGGTTTAATTTTGTTTTCAGACAAGTTTCAAGAAACGTACATGCATAGGGAAGTGTTTTCGGTTTTAAAGGATGTAGTAGGAGATGGTGCTGCAGTTCAAGCCAATGTGCTTTCCCCGTATTACTACAGTCTGGGTATAAAAAATATAATTTGTTATTCTTACGTTATTGGGTTTATTAACGTTTATGTATATTTGTTCTTTTTCATTTTTAGACTTTTTGATAGAGTTTGACGAAAAGAGTCGCCCCATCAAAAAGAATAAAACACAGACTTCAGGATTCCTTCAAAAGTTGAGGGGAACTCCAGAGCCGGTAGCAATCGGAAGAAAAGTTGCAGTATTAATATTAACCCCAACCTCATTTACAAAAAGTGTGAGAACTTTAAAGGGCCAATTAAAATTACGCCGAAGACATTTAGAAATCTTGGGATATAGTGTAATCGAAATTGATCCTGTTCACTGGAATAGCATGTTTATGGCGGAGAATTCGGTGCGGCATAGTTTCCTAGAGTCACAGTTATATGCAAATATGAATGTTGGTGCCACTGGTTAAATGAAATAAAAGTATAGCAAAGATTTAAAAAAGTGTTTTTTCCAATGAGTTTTTTTCTTTATCACATATTATTCTTCTTCTTATATATAATAAATTAACGAGTAATAATCATCTCTTTCTAAAAGTAACAAAACAGAACAGTAATAGTAATACATATTCATAATAATATTGAGAAGGATCGCAAAAATCTAGAATAATTGCATTCCTTTCTCTTTCTACCGGAATAAGAATAATTTAACCGTTTGCCACACAATAATATATAATAATATCTATGTATATATCGTTAGTGTTTTTCCCTACATGAATTAATTAGCACACGTTATCATCAGGTAAAACAAACCTCAAAAAGGTGTATTACATTTTTAAAGTTTTTTTAATGCATAGCCAAATATAAGACATTATCATGATAACATTATGATATTGTTTTCTCTTTTACGTATATATACGTGTTTTTAAAATTTTGGTACAGAATTCAAAATAATTTAATCATCTATGTAAGATTTACATTTTTATATTATATTTTTTTTAAATTTTGCGTCATCATTAGTTAAATTATTATTTTTTTGTTTGTGGACCAAAAAGATTTTACATCATGTAAAGTACAGTATATAAAGCTGTAATCGTTATTTTACTACGACTATTACAAGATACTTTGAACATACACGTATGAAATGCCCACCAGCAACAGTTTTTTTACAATAATAACTTTTTTATTTATTTTGGTAGCATAAATTATTATTATTTTTTGGGCGTCTACACATTCTTCTTATGTAAACTTGTTATGGATAATGCTCACAGTGTTTTTCTCTTTGTTCAATAATACATTTTACAGATACATAATATTATTTTACTTTTTTACTATTAGACTGTGACTAAATAGATACTTGCTCCAGTTCACAGGAACAATTCAGACTGATGATGAGAATGGATAATCTATTATTCTAAAAAAACTACGTGATATACAGAGATGCGCATTATAATCGTTAAGTAATAATATATATCTAACTTTAAATTCAGTTCGAAACACGTAAGTAGACGCGGCAGGAGCGCTATCTCAACTTCTGCCTATGTATGTTTGCGACCGTAAACAGCGACAAATTAATTAATAGTTATGTAATCTAAATATAATAAGTAACCAGTCAAAAGCTGATTCTTGGATTGTTTTGTTTTACTCCCATGTTATGTTATATTTGTTGTTATGACTCTGGTGTTTCTTTTTACATCGGACTGCAGAATAAACTTAAATGTATTTTGTTTCTTCGTTATACGTCGGTGTCGTCATGGCCTAAAGCGTAGAGCATCGGATTAATACGTAATCATTTTTGAGCCCGCTTTCGAATCGATATGGCATCTTTTTTTGCATCTTTTTTCATCTTTTTTGCAGTCCGATGCAAAAAAGTGCCATTTATGGCGTTTACAATAGTCAATTATAAAAAAATTATAAAAAGCGTAAAAATGATGTTTTTAAAGGAATTCCCAAGAGTACTACATTGACAACCTTCCATAATCATTACGCTTTAATTACCAGGGTTGCTGAGGATGACCTACTCAAAAAAAGCTTGGGGACGAGATTTTCGATTCGGTCATGGAAATTCGTACATATTGAGTTTTAATAGTTTTTTGGACAGTCGCTTTGTGTAAGAATCTCCATGACCAATGAGGAGATCTCATCCCCAAGTCTTTTCAGCAGGCCATTCCCATCAACCCTGGCAAATAAAGTCTTATCATGAAAGTTTCCTTAGTGTTAAAAACTCTTTGAAATTCCAAGTGATCTGAATACAAATTCTGAAAAAGCATAAAAATCTAATCTAATATATAAAAGACAAGTCAACTTGGTTGGGAAGCTGATTTCTTGGACACCATTGTTAATGTGTATACTGCCACATCACCTTACTAATTTTCATACTGCTGCATTTACACGGAGGCACCCACTTTTCTTTTTTATGTACTCCTACGTGGCAGTATGAATCTACCACCACTGTACATTTTACATAACTGCCACATTGCGACCTTGGTAAACTCGCGGAGTGCCACTCCTGGTACTACTCTACACTGCTACTCACACTGCCACATCTACTCTTGAATATACAACTTAACTGAGCTTGCATAAAGCCTTTCTATACTGCCGCTACACACTGCCGCTTCACAATGTCACTCTATACTGCCACTCTATACTACCGCTCTACACTGCCACTGTATCTTGCCGCTATACACTGTCACTTTGTGCTACCACTCAACACTCCCACTCTACTCTTGCCTTTAAATGCTACTAGATTACGACATATGTGATGTTGCATACTGCCACCCTTACTCTGGAGTTTATATCTTGACACATGCATTGTGATCTCAATGAAATTATCTTACACGATACCTTTGACTGGGTTCAATGCAAACAGCAACACAACGACTTTAACTTCGTTGTTTATGTATCAAGATCTTTTTAATGCATAATCAGTTAAATTTTCCTGCACTTATTACGACATATCGAGGGTGGTCATACAACAGACCGTATGCCAACTTGGCCAAAAATGCAACCGGACGTATCTCACGTTGGCCAAAATCTGCAACTGGCCGTATGTCAAATTTTGGGGTAAACTGAGGTGACAGTGTTATATGAAAGTTCACAAAATTCTTTACAATTTGTAGAGTTTTCAATAATTAAAGCGAAGCGTATGGATGCCATAATTTGATGATGCCATTACAAAATTCTTTACATTTTGTTAGCCAAATCGTAATATTGTTGTATTCCATCCCGCAACAGAAGCAAAGGATGTATGAATGTGTTAACTCGCATACTTAGTCGAGTAGAATTTTTCTTTTCATTTTCTGGGGAACTTTGATTTTTGGACTTACGGTCAGTTGCAATTTTTGGACCAAGTTGACATACGACCAGTTGTATGACCACCCTCGATATGTGATGTTGTATACTGCCACCCTTACTCTTGCCTTTACACCTTGACACATTGTGATGTCAATGAAATTATCTTACACGATACCTTTGGCTTGGTTCAATTAAAGCAGTAACACAACGACTTTAACTTCGTTGTTTATGTAACAAGATCCTTTTAATGCAAAATCAGCTAAATTTTTCTGCACTTAGTGCAGGAACTGGCCCCTTTCTAGTAATAATAATAATGAAGATAATAATAATACATCAATATTTACAATAATAATTATTAATCTATAATATATATATATTTATAAAAAATCAGTTATAGTAGGTAACCAAAAAACGTACAAAAAAGTACAAATAAATCATCCAAAGTATATAAGGTATATATCGATATAAACTAACTTACTACACGTTTTGTTTTTAATTTTCATTCCATTTTTTATAACTTTCTAAAATCTAGGATAAGATGACTTGAAAACGTATCTGGACATGAAAAACGCATCCTTCAAAAACGCATTGAAAATTAATACAATTTTATTTAACATTTTCTTTTATAATAGTAACAATACGCCCTAGTATAATGTAATAATAATAATAATATTCTATATAAAGTAACACATTTAAGAAAGGACAAAACGTAAAAAATATGTCAGTGTTGACGACGGAGATGTATACGAAATTACGAAATATGTAGTATGTATATTGGTAAACAATTACAATATAATATTATTAGTAGTAAGTTTATAATATAATATATAAAATGTTTTAACTTTATAAAGTCGCAGGATGTTATATATTTATATGTATACCTTGTGGTTTCAGGTATCTACATTCACGCGTGAACGGTTCTTGATTTTTTTTTTCATGATTCCCTTGCTTTTTTTATATTTCTGCGACGATGTGACGTGACAATGATAAATCCATTTTTTTGCATCGTTATACTATATATGTTTGCTTGGTGTGAGTTTACATTCATGTCAGTTCGTTATAGTCAGTGTAGTAAAAGTGAAAGTCGTATCTTACTTTTATAGGTATATAATGTTTAAAGAGTTTTTTTTGACCATGTGTACCACAACATTAGAAATGTCCACAGCATTTTAGAATTTGCAGCGGTAGCAGTCCCATAGCAGTCAGTAAGCTTTATTATTCTACTCCATCTGCAAGTAGGATACCACAATAAAAATCATTACTGGTTAGTTTACAACAGATTTTAAATACATTATTATTAAATGATACAAAGTTAAAAAACCCAAGTTAAAACTGTTTGTGAAAGGATTTTATTGGTGTGTGGTATTACGGAGACTAATATACTATAAAACTACTATTAAATACGACTAAATAATATTTTCCCCAGCGAAAGCTGAATTGTTGTTACTTTTTTTAAATAATTCTTTTTTGCATACACCATAAAAGAATTTATGTTTTGGTATATAAAGTTACAAGACTTGAATCTCATCATCATCAAAAAATATGAGATGAGATGGTTGAGATCATTGGCAGGGTTTTATTTACTGAAATTGCAAGTTATATCTTGCATTTGATCCAAATAGATCTACTGTGAGTACTTTCACTTGGGGCAAGGTGAGAACTACTACTGAACTTGTGAAATTACATTTTTTATTTGGATATTTTTACTAAAGATCATCTATAAATTGAAAACAGATATATGTGAAGAAGAAAGTTGAACGCAAAAAAAGCTTTTTTCCCACGCTAGCAATAGCAGCATTAAAATGGCTAATAAATATGTATGTATGTAATATAATAAAAATGATAATAATAACGACAACGCTATATAAAAGCTTACACAATTGAGTGTTATCTGTTGTCATAAATTAAAGCCTTGTTTCTTGTTTATCGGTCATTAATGCTTTCACTTTACTGGTTGTTTGTGTAAATCACACCCACGCGTTGTTTTTTTGTACCCCACTCTAGTCAAGATAGATATTTTTGAAATAGATACATATATGCGCACAGTCTGAGAAGAAATTTTTCTCATTTTCTTTCAAACATAATTTTTTCTTACTATCTGATTTTGTATTGAAGCTGAAGTAATCCAAGGATGATTAAGACCTTCCTCAGGAGTAAGTCTATCGTTTGCATCCCATCTGTAGAAAAAATAAAATAAAAATGCTCTGTACTAAAATCTTTTAATAAAATTCTAAGCATGTACATATACAGCAACGAATCGATCCTGGCATTGTGCATGCATTTTTGAACGAATGTCAAAAATTCCAAATATGCACATTTCATTATTTGACACGACCAAAAAATAATATTTGTTTTGTATGTTTTTCAATTTCTGAGCCAGAACCGTTTCAATGCTTCACTCAAATCAGTTTGTTAACAAAAAGAAAAAATGTATTTAATATTCACTTACGTTAGACATTTGCGTAGAAATGATATAAAATCGAGATCAGCAGATTTCACTATAAAAGAAAAAAAAAACAATTTAAAAATTATGTACTTTTATTTTGTTTTACTTCAGATTAAAAAAATATTTCTGTATCATTCAATTGGCAACATTTACTTTAATTCACCAATAAATCGGTGTGAATTGGAAACCAAAAGGCTAAAGTAGAGCATTTCATGTTCTACGCTGCTTTTTTATTAAGTAATTATTTGAATTAGGTAATTTACAGATTAGGTATATAGGGTATGTATGGCAGGGATACAAGTAAATGTTGTCAGCGGAATGTAAGGTACAGTTTGGTTTCATGGTCATGTGAAAATACATATCTGCTGCTACAGCTTTTGATTGCTATTTCAAACGTCCTTACCAAGAGATGAGATTTCCCGTGTACCTGGTCTTCGAACCCTTCCCTTGCTATTCCGTATACAGCGGGGCTGATTTCGCGAGTCGAAAAACAAACGACGTCGTGTGGCCATATTGACTAAGCCGTCTGGTGGCAAACCTAGCGTTTCCATTATGCACGCAAGTTGCTCCACCTGAAATATTAATTCCAAGTCAGTTTACGTAAATGTAATATTTTATATATGAAAGTCTACTACGCTAATAATAATTATTATTTGCTACTTTCAAGGTTGTTATTGCCTCTAGTTATTCTGAGAACATGTATACATACATGCATAAGCTCTACATAAATGAGATTTCCAAACTACCTAGTCTCCTTCATCATCGTCGTTTTTATTAAAAAAATATTTTTGTGTCCTTGTTTCCTTAATAGCTTCATTTCTTTTGCTTACCTCGTTTTCTCCAGGAAATAATGGGTATCCTGTCGAAAGTTCTGCGAGGACGCATCCTAAACTCCAGATATCTATAGCAGTCGTGTATGGAATGCCCAAGATGACTTCTGGTGCTCGATAAAAGCGGCTTTGTATGTAGGAAAAGACCCGTTCGTGTCCAAAACAAGAGGATCCGAAATCGATCACCTTGATTGCACTCGACCCTCTCCTTCTTAACAATATATTTTCCTGTAAAACGAAAAATAACACAATTAGCAAAATTGTCTATTAATTTAGCTCAAAAAGCATTCCTCGTAAATTAAATTTACGACAACAACAAAAAACAACTTTCTGCTTTTTACCAATTAGCGCATTCCTGGTAGAAACTACTACAAAAAGTCCTTATCCCAAGCATTTTATTACGTAGCTTATACATACCTTCAAATAATAGGAAAGCGTAAAAAGGGGGTTTACAAAGAATAAAATTTGTTCTTGACACCTTTCAAGTGCCAAGTGAAAACATGTGCAGCTTAGCCCAGTTATAAAGCAGGAGGAGAAACTTGACTAGCGAAAGCGAGTAAGCATTTAAAGTATTTATAAGTATTCTGTTTCCGAAAATCAATTTTTAATCGGGTTTATGTAACTTCAAGCTTAGCCCGAATACGACTTTCCATTTTCTACGTATTCATACATTTATACATTCCATTTTTTATTATACACACGCCAAGTAGGTATCATCGACACCATCAACTATTTTACCGATAATTAGATAATTTATATAGACATTAATAAATTTCACTTGTGATTCCAACATCTGTTAAACTTCTATGAGAATATAATAGACAATACATGTCAAAATGTTCTTTGAATGAGTTAACGATCACTAGTTACTACCACAAACTCAAACATGGGAGAACACGAAGATTGATTACAGCATAAATTATTACCTTTCGAGCGCAAGCAAGCCGTGTGTGCTCAGCAATGTAATTGTAGTCAGTCAGTAACCAACAAAAACACTCTAGCGCAACCGCCACACTGCCGTTGTTGCCTGCCGCATTCGGAGCAACAAATATATTCCAACAACGTCTTATACTCCTCTACTTAGTCTACCTACAACTTTCACATGCCTTATTTTGTCGATAATACGCATTAAATTTGCACACGCATGATATAATAACAATATATAATTTGCTCATCCTCAGCATACCTGTACAATACTGTTTTGTGTTGTATAGTTTTTTGTGCGATATGATTATTATGTATGCGTGTTTGTTCCCCTAGACAAAAAAAATAATGGTATATTTTACTAGACGAAATCCAACTGCATACATAAAGTACCGTTGTCGCTATCCGAAAAGTTGACCATTTCAAGAAAAGCAACGTTAGGATAATGGTCTTTTAGTTTTCTCTTGTCTCTTTTTGCTGCTGCTTTGCTATGAGCAAACTTTAATTATGTGAGGCAGAAGAGAACGAGCGCACGCTATACACGTGCTGCTGCAAACCTCTGTGTTGTAAAATGTGCTTCAATAAAATGACAAACAGCTAGTACATAGTAGGAGGAATAGATATCGGTGTGGTGGTGATGTATAATAATGTGATAGTGATAGTGATGATGATGCATATACCTGTGTGCGTAAGCAAGCATCAAACCAACATTTTTTTTACTTTTGTTGCTTGCTGTTTTGTATTGTGCTCAACAAAGAACAAGGCTAGTAATTTGGTACTACACGCCTTAATTGGATTCACGGATATCCCACGTTTCCATTTACCATCTCATTGCATATTATACGACGATGATGGTGATGGCGACTGTCTTGCAACAACAGCTAGAGCAGCCTCAGTGTTCTCTTCTTGAGGCAATATAATATGTATACCGGCCACAAAATCCTGTAACATTATTATCGTCATCACTGATGTAGTTATCATCATTATTATTATATTTATAAATTCAAAATATGATTACGTATGCAAATGCACCCTTTTTAGCTCATCATCATTATTTCCACGAAATAATCATGTCAAAATATGTTCATATCGAACATACATCATACTGTATCAATTGCAGGGCAGTGAACAATAATATAGTAATAAATGGTGTATAAAATTTTTGCCCTGTTATTATTATTATTATTATTGCAAAAGAAGAGATTGAATGAACATGTGTGCCTTTGGGTGTGATTCAATTACTCTATCTTTTCTCATTAAAAGCAGCACACACACATAACACAACAACACAGTTCACTTACTACCAAAAAAGCGTTTTTCATCTAGTCAAAATATTACAATAATATAATGTGGTATATAAAAACCGAGCGGAGCGGATAAAAGCATCCAATTCAACATCCTTCTTCGACACACGGCTAGTTTTTTTCTCTCTTTCTCTCTGTTTGCATAGCTCAACGTCTCGTGTAGTACAGCAAAGCAAGCATTTAAAATTATCACAGAAAATGATAACAATATAAACCCATCTGCCTCTACTCTTAGCTACAAATTGCAAAGTAAACTAGGTAGTTTGCAACAGCTAACACGTTTGCTTGTTCTACTTTATATATACAGAATGAAAACTGATGCACACATAACACACACACACACACATTATTATCCACATGCTATTATCTACATTTTATGTACGCTTATTTTACTCATTTTCCTTCGTTCCCAAATCGCCCGTTTCTAACAAGATTATTGAGCCATCAGCAGCATCATCACAATCATCATCATATCACTTTCCTCAAGTATAATAATTTATTAAAGGAACGCATGAAAATACAACATGATAACATTCCATTATATGCTATATAACTCTCCCAGGGCTTACAAACAAGCTTGCTTCACTTCTACTTTTCACTTGCATTCTACAAATAGGTAATAATAATTATTATTAGAGTTTGCCAGAGTGACTTCTCAGCAGTTAGACTGCTGCTTCAAGTATAACGTGAAAAGCGGGGCAAGTGTATATTCTACAAAGCTTCCTTCTCAGCAGCACAGCAAATGCAGCTTTTACCTTCGCGTTCGCGTTCTCGTTGAAATACTACACATTGTAATGAGGTTATACACTGTAAGAAGTTAATTGAGTATACATAAGTGGTCTCATTATTTACTCTACTCCACTCCGCTGCTCCTGCTGCTGTTCAATTTTTTTTACCTTGTAGGAATCCTTAGTTTGACAGAAAAAGTTTGATGAGAACACGAGTGTTTCCATAAAAAAATAGCATTATTAATCTGACTAGCGAAGGTATTAGTCACGTGCCATGGAACTCTTCACTTTTGCTGGAAGAAAGTACGCAGTATAGTAGCCGTCGTCCCTTTAGATTTTTTTTGTTAAAAAAATAAAACTTGCTGCCGGAAACAATACTTTGTACTATTTTTATGCCAGAGTAAGCCTACCTCGTATAAATACGTCAATATTTATAATTTGTTTTTGCTGAATTTCTATTTTGGGATTAACGTACATTTATTTATTCATATGCTTGACTTATCGGGCATTTTCCTTCATTATCCTAATCCGTATCCCACTGTGCAACATGCTTATTAAATTCAATTACTTTCGATTTATAGCCTTTTAAGACAACATGATATTTTTAAACCAGTAATTAAGATGTAGATACGGGCAATCATAATTCGATTCTCGTAGGATTATTTGAGTGTGTGCAAAGTAGAAAGTTTATAATATACAGTTTCAAACTTACCTAGGTATATATTTTTTTTCAAGAATCTACATGATTTATGGCTTTTTCAACTTTGATTCATTCGCACTTTTAAAACGTATGCAATAAATAAGTAACATGCTTTCCTTCCTCATTTATCTGGTGGTAGTTCTTGTGTGCAAAAAGGGATATTTTTGTACCCTGATGGGAAGATGCTTCATTTATTTCCCAAAGCCATGATCAAAATTTCACGCGTACTACCACCACCACAATAAACAACGTTGTAAATATTATTGCATTTATACTCAACTGCAATCTTTTTCCTGGTAGACATTTAGTTTAAATCATTTTATTATAATGTCAGTGTAAAATTAGAAAATTTTCTGCCAACAACTTGCATTCATACTGCTCCTTTTCCCCATTCAAAAATGTATTCTAGGTAATCGCAAGTAAAAATATCCCCAGGTGAGATGAACTTGGCATGGTATAATATAAAATGAACATTATGCTTGTTTATGTTTATAGTGTAGCTGTGCTGTATTATTTATACATATTTGGTAACTTTTTCCTCATTCTGTTTGTAATACTCATGTCATCGGCCTTGACTGTGACTCTGTGTGACAATGTGCCCCGTTATATTCTGATGATGTTGACGTTATTATAATATGTCTACTACTTACGTCTCTTTACTTGCCGCCTGCTGCTTGCAATGCTGGTTGCTGGCATTAGCAGAGACTTGATTTTGATTGCCATCTTAATTTAGGTATATACATATAACACTGCTTAATAATGATTGTATGCTTTTGTATAGGTACATATTTAGGTACAATCATATAAAAATGCCATTTCTAGGATGACAACTTAATTGCTTCCTCGCCAGAGACGTGCCTTTTGCTTGCCACACATGAGGATGATGATGATGCTGCGACACTGTGTGTGCATTGAATTGGTTTTTATTTAAAAACTCACAGAGGATTGGATTGGTTAGGACAAAAACTGATCTATTCAATAATTTACATAAATAAACACATCACACAAAAGAAGAACAATGAGTGTCTATTATATATTTTGCTGTTTGACTGCTGCAGCATAATAACCGTATTGTATGTATGAACATACAACCAGTAAAGTACAAACAAAGAGTATATACATTATTGAATATGTATTGAGGCTGAAAAATCTGTTATTAAAAAAATGCTCAGAACTCGTCGTATGACATTTGAGTTGTTTTTCTTTTACTTATTGGCAATATTCACTAGAATGGTGGTGGTGGTGGTGAATGAGACATGGGACGGCTGTTTGACTGCCGACCTCGTAAATCAAACAACGTTTCATTCAACCAGTCAACAACTCCATCAAAGAAATGCAAACTTTAGAAATGCCGACGACGATAATGTAAGCACAAACATTTTATATACCTACTGTATTTCAGTAGTAGTAGGTACGGTCACATTCCATAACAAGCTCTCTACACCACATTATAAAAAAAAGTTATAAAAAAATGAAGATGAGTAAGATGACGGTGCATATGATGCACATGCCATTACAGTACAGTTATTTACCATAAATGACATTTTTTAAATGTCTTTAAATGGACGTCACGTCCAAGTCAATATGATTGTATGAAGATAATGAATTGATTAAGAAAAAAAATAAATTGTATGACATTTTTTAAATGTCTTTAAATGGACGTCACGTCCAAGTCAATATGATTGTATGAAGATAATGAATTGATTAAGAAAAAAAAAATTGGAAAATGTTTTATATTTACATTTTACATTCTTCAACTACTACTACTGTTTGCAAAGTTGCATGGGAGAAATAAAAAAACCATACGTTTGCTGATTTAAACCATACGACGCACATATTGGTTGACGTGCGAAAGCGGATGCAAAAAAATAGAAAGAAAAAGATTAATGCCACTTTACCAAAGATAGACAATAACAAGCAGTTGAATTGAAAGCAGTTATAATAGAATTGCAGGAGTAGCGTGTATTATAATAATGACTAACTACACTTAAGTTTTAGATAAGGTAGTAGTAGAAGTGAGCAAAAAAAATTAAAAAGTGTAGTATATTGGCAGAGTCAGAGTCAAATTGAAATTGTGCTCATTAGTAAAAAAATAAAAAAAATATTGTTTTATTTGTTTGGCATGTTTTACAGTTGTGGTTTAGAAAAAAATATGTATACAATCTCTAAATAAGCTTTAAAAAGGGATTAAAAAGTTTTTTTTATAGATATAAATAACAATAATAATAACCAAAAGCTGCCACCAACAAGCAAAAAGGTCATATATACATACTGTGTTTATGTATATTAGCAGAGCATATTTAGCAATAATGACTTACTGGTAACTATATATAAAAGGGAGAAAAAGAAAAAAAAAAGAGTTTTGTCAAAATTTATTATTTTTGTAATCACTTTAATTATTATTGTGATGTCATCCACTGAAACAAACGTTTTCTTTGTTTTCTCACAATCAGATTCACTTGATCACGTGCGTTTTATGCATGCACTCTGATTACCAATTCTTTTACGCCGCATGTCATAACACAAATAGTAGCTTATATATTTTATATCACTTATTTTACTGCTGCTGCTGCTCTTATCTGCCATCCAGAAACTGAAATTGAATTTCCCTTTTTAAAGTAGTAGCCTTTTTCTTTCTCATTCGCTAGTCACGACTTGTCAGTGATTAAAGAAGCGAAAATCAAGACAAGCATTCAAGGACGGTTTCACTTGACGAGTATGTAGTAGTAGTAGTAGTAGTGACTAGTGAGTGGTACATATACATGCACAAAATGTGCATTCAGTAGCCTGATTCGCCGTCGTGTCCCAAGTTTAAGTAGTCATCATCACCAGACAGTAAATTAATGTATGTACAACCAAAACACGGATTTTTATCAAACTTTTTGTTGACTTTTTGACCGTGAATATTATGACTTTTTTCTTGGACGAAAAAAATGACTGTATGGATGAAACATCTACTAGTAGAAGAATACATATTATTATTATACATCTCAATTTATCCCCAAAATATAATCATAGTATCACGCCGCAGTTGTTGCTGTTGTTGTAGTACTAGGGCTACTCGTCGCATCAGTGTAATTTTTGCTGCTTCAAATATAATGTTTTTTCATAAAACCACGCAGCTGTGTGTGTGTGTGCTGTAAGAAAAAGACGAATAAGAAGAAGGAAGGCTGTGTGTTTTTTAGATGTCATTATCGTTTTGGCTATGGATTGTGTAAGTAGTCAAGTCACAAAAGTGGTGCTGCTATGCTGCTGCTACCACTTTACTCTACTGTCTAGGTATTTTTTTTATTCCCCTTTATGTACAAAAAGGATTCATTCATGACGCGAACTCATTCTGCAGTAATAATAAAGACTATGAGAGTAAAAAAAGAGAATTTGGATAATGCAGTGTCATGATTCTCTCATTCTTTGTCGTTATTTTTTCAACCATTTTCTTGAATTCTTTCCTTCTCTCTCTCTCTCTCTCCATTACTTGTCTTCATTTCGTATAGAGACTTATCGTAAAAAACCGTGATGTAAACTTGGCTTTGTTGACTTTAGCTGTGACTTTTAGAGGTCTCAACTGAACGACTCTCTCTCTCTCTCTTATGGCATGGAATATTATGAAGTTGCCATGATTTTTGCAGTTGGGATCATGATGACGGCGATGGTAGTGATAATCATCATCATCATCATCGTTATATTAGCATCGTTTACTAGAACTATTACATGATATCCAATTCACAAGTACAATACAACCAACTAAATAACGAGCGACAACAACAAAGTCTCCATTCAAGCAAAGCAATAACAAGCTTTTTTTCTAGGTGAAGAAGACGAAGAAATGAAAAGGAGCCATCAAAAATTGTCATATTGAAAAACTGAGTGTGTAGTGTGTGCGTACTTGAAAATTGTTGGACTGTATTATTACACAAAGTGTGCACTGACTGGGCTTCCCTTTTATTAATATTTTTTTTCTGCTTTTTTTCTGTCAGAGCTTCTTTTTTTTTGTATTGACAAAAGGAATTTGTGACGGAGAGGACGACATGAGGAAGAATTTTCCGTTCCAGGAATACTATGCCATGTATGTACAATATATATTGAATAAAAGACGACATGTATTTTTATGATGTTCCATTCTTGGCAAAAATTCTCAAGACCATTTTTTTACCTTCTTATTTATTTTCTTGAGTACACAATTTGTAGAGCGTGTGGTCTCTCTCTGTGTGTGTATTGACTGGCATGTAACTTTTTTTCTGCTGATTTTCTGTTTACTTTCAATATTATTATTGTGGCATGTACGTACGTATATAGCTCCTCTGAATCGGTTAAGTTCAGTAAATCCAAAGCCAAGGTCATTTATACGTTTTATTTGCAGATTCCCCACATTGCATCAGCAAGCGTGACATTTTCCCCCATACTTTTTTCAGCATTTTTTAAGAACGCCTTTTGCTGAAAGCTACAATGAGCAAACATAATCTGTGCAAGGAGGCTATTTAATTTCTAATTATAAGGTTGCGCAATTCTTGTTAATTTTATAATTAGAGAAGCCTTAGCTTCAAAGAGAAAAGACAAGTTTTTTGAGTCAAATTCTATAATTAAATAAATTTCTCCTGAAACCCGCATCTCTCTCTCTTTCTCTCTCTAGCTTCCCACATCATCATGCGCAATAAAGCTACTACTTATATCATCTCATCTACTAGCAACACTTAATGAATCAACAGGACTTTTTTTTGAAGAACAAAGTTGCATCCAATTTACTGAGAGAATGAAAGCTGAATTGTTTCACGGAATGAAACTTCAGTTGAGTTAACACTGACAGAAATATTTCACACACACACAGGCTAGAACATTCAACTAGATACGTATGTAGTCAGTGTGTAGCATTCGTAATTTACAACATTATTTTAGTTGTGCACACACCACCACCACTACTCATTTGGCATTCATCTGTCTGTACATATGTATGTATTTATATAGATATGTCGACAGAACAAACACATTCTGTTGCCTCCTCCTACGTCCAGTTGTGCAAACTTTATAATAATAATGCGCTACAAGCAACGTTTGTTTTCTCCGAAAATGCTTTGTTCAATGCAGTAGATGTGTTCGCTTGAGCAGTTAAAGAGAAAGTAAATGAGAAATGAGTAAAATCAATGAACTGTATTTCTTCCTGTTTGTTCAAAATTTTCAATTAATTTTTTATACTACTGCTGTGTGGGTTCTCCTCAGTTGATGAACTGTCTGTCAGTGCCTGGAGTCTTCCCGGGAATACAAAAAAAGTGATTAGATAAATAGGTAGTTGCTACTTTTTGACTATTTTAATATAGCGTATAAATTATTGTTGAAAGAATAAAATAAAGTTTTTTTGTAGCCATCGACCTCATTTTGAAAAATAAGGACATGTCTCCGTCTCCTCATATCACGTCACATTCATTCCCTCTAGTTGCAAAAAAAATATATTTATATTTTTTCTTTCAAATGTAAACACTCACAAGCGAGGAGACAGACGCCTCTCAACGAGTTTCACATTAATGTTACATTTTATT
>JAHZMT010001678.1:0-20696 GCA_027743785.1 Sinhomidia bicolor | reverse complement strand
TTATACATATATCCGGTTCTTATAATGTGAGCCTACCTAAATATATATGTATGTAGTATGTACCTACCTCTCTCTAAGCTATAAGTAAACGTTTAAATATATCCATAAATACCCACAATGATAAGTATATAATTTATGTGTAAAATAAATATAAAAAATGATGCGGTTCTAACGTTACCCCATATATCCTTGCACCTGTTCATCGATGTCTCTACTAACAAGCATGCATATTCTTATATACCTACTTCTAATTTATTCTTTCCTTTTTCCGTTTCTACGCAAGTATATACCATGCCATGAACAAAAAGAGAACGACGACAGGGAAGAAGACTGATTGCTTTTAAATATACACTATAATTGATAGAGATAATAATATTATGTTCGAACAGACGTTTGTGCTGCTTTTTTTATTTGCATGCGATTCACTTATTGAAAGAACTGAGGTACCCCTTCTTCTTCTTTTTTTTCTTTCCATCTCTCTACTTTTTTTAAACATGAGAATCCAAATTGTGTCATCGTGATAGCTCTCATTTCCATCTTTTTTACATCATCGTCATTTCACATTGACTCTTTCAGTCTCAATGGGAAAGCAACCATCTCATATACGCGTCGTGCATATTATTATTACACACATACATTATAATTTATTGAGAGGAAAATATTTAGACAAATTCTAAAATCCTTTTTTTTAGCATGTTGATTGCATCTTGTTGCCCGTATTTAATATATAGTAGATTATATTTATGCATGTGCGCTTCGATACCTAACGGTCATTAGTGTAAAGCTTCTAAATTACTTATTTATTCCATCTCAATAGACCCCTAATTATTTCGATTCATAGGTTGAATAGACTTTTTTATCAACTAGACTAACTACCTATTTCTAAATAATGTCATTGTATTTTTTAGTAATCCTAAAAAACACTCCAGTTTTTCCCACTCATAAAAATAGGTATGCAAGCACAGTTTTTGTAATAATAATAACATAAAAAAGAACGTTACGAGCTGGTATGGTGGGAGACTCGGAAAAAACTAAATAAGTGGATTTTTTTTTCGTGGAAAAAACACAATACTTACAATCCGATTATTCTTGGCAAAATGAAACACAGTGTTACCTGCACCGAACCTCAAGTCTTAAGTAGACTTGTTTGTGTATTAAAGCATTGCGTTGTTGTGCTGTATCTATTTTTAAAACTTTGGATCGCTTTGCTCATTATTGTATAGTACTTAACAGTCAACATTGCTGAAAGGGATAATTATAGCCTACATATATGACTTTTGAATTTTATCCGCTTAGGTAAACTAAAAGAAGCCATTTTGATACGAGTTTCAATTAACAAGTAGTAAGAATTATATATTGTTATAATAACTAAATAATACTTTTTTATTTTTTTTGGTATTTTGTTCTACAGAGAATGATGTTGTGTTGTTTGTGTGTAAAGTGTGCTATACTGGCTGAATTGTGGCGTTTTGGTGTAAATACTATGTATGTATGAATGTTGCTTTATCGAAAATTACAATATATGTAAGTATTTAACAAAATTATTATTACCTACACAGATGTGGTGTTAGATAATATAATAACATGTGTGTAATGCAGGTGGATGGAAACGTACATAACGTATACAATATATATAGCACTATACCGATATATATATATATATAATTCATCAATAACTTTTAAAATCATCTTAACATTCAATATTGTCATCATGCTCTTTTCATCTCCTTATGTTTTGAGAAGCTTTCCAGCCCGTTGATTTGCCATCTGAATCCTTGACTCGTTCGACTGGGCCTACGAAACACACAAATTAAACAGGAAGACGTATTGATGTCAATTAAATTAACTAATAATGCGTTTTGTAGCTTCCTGTAGATCATTAAAGGAAAATAAGGTTTTCGTTTTCAGTTTGTACTAATGATCTACTCATTTAATAAGGCTTATTTCCTTTTTCCTTTCCCTTTCTTTCACTATCTCTGGTCCCTTACCTTCATGATAAAAAGAAAAATGGGCGAAAATAGAAAAAAAAACGAAAAGGCAAAATTATTTTTTTACGTGGGAACTAAAAAAATATTCTTTTTTCATCTGACACATCTTATATTTGTACAACTTTCACCACAGTTGCACCACACATTAAAGAAATAAAAAATCCAATGCATTTTCGCCCTTTTCTCATCCTTTTTGCCGTTCTCATACATATGTATATCCAACAGTTTAACATAAAATGCTGTGCTAACAGTCTGCTTGTACCTTTGAATATATCCGCCTTGAGAAGTGGAGGTTGTGCTTGAAACGCCATTTCTGTCCCTGTCGTCGATTATTCGTGTAGGCTGATTATTGATCACCCTCCCATCCTCATTACTCTTCCAGGTCTCTGCATCCTCTTTGAATTCACTGGATCTGCATATTTCCAAAAGACCACCACCACCACCACGTGCGCAACCAAGCATGATTTTTATTGGGAGAAAAAAAAGAAAAGAAAAATACAAAATTGCATAATTTTCTTCAAAGTATTATATTATTATTGTGCAGCAAAAAAATGTACACACCTGTACACTTTATCAATAATTCTACCTTCATTATTATAATAATAACCTACTTTTTCTCTTTTCTGCGAAAATAGCTACGAGAAACTTTTTACCCTGATAATGAAATTACCATTGTTTATTTTTCTGCTTTTCAGTATCCCGCATATAACAACTCATGCTGTCAGTAAATCATCCACAAAAATCCTATTCTTGCTAATAACCATTGGAATATTTTATTTGAGCAAGCACTTATAGTGCTGCTATATAGTTTTTGCTTTTTCCCGTTAGTCTGTTCGTCCATATGTTAATCACTCTTTTCATATTGGCTATATAAACTTTTTTTTATCCACATTTCATTTGGGTCAAAGAAAAGTGCCTTATTGATTCTCTTAACCAAAACCTACCCGTGAGACCCATCATTCATCCATGTACATCTACCGTATTATTGCCTGTACTAAAGCAGTGCGCTACTTGTTAATGATTTTACAAAACTCTAGCAGAAAAATAAAAGTAAGGAAGTGGGTCTTGGAACAAACCCCAAATAAAAAAAATATAACAAGCTAAATAACATGTGTGTAGTAGTTTTTTGGCACATTATAAGAGAACGGTAAGAGAAAACCGTTCGTTCATACATCATGACATGTGTCATTTTCACCGCAGCAAACATTACTCCAACTTTCACCCACGCATTTCCTAGTTAGCGAACATCTTTCAAAACACCACAAAACAAAAAAAGACATTATTTCCTCCCACTATNCGAACATCTTTCAAAACACCACAAAACAAAAAAAGACATTATTTCCTCCCACTATACAAACCAATCAACCAGCATGTCAATAAATAACAGTAAAAGTGCAGTAACATCAACAGCGACACTTTTTTTTCTCTCTCCCCAATGCAATAATGATCAATTGTACGCTGTTCCATGTTTTCGTAGAAAAGTAGCTTTCAATCAAGAGCACAAAAAACCACTTGTGACGTTTCATGTTACATATTATTCTTTAAGTACTATCATAACACTACTACTACTACTACAACAACTATATAAAATGCTCTATTGTTCTAATCCAATATTGTTTTTACCTGTTGCAAGGAAGAACGCAAAGACCGCAGCATTTCTCCATACCAGTCAAGTTCTTTTCAGCCTCACGCATATCCTGGTTAATTTGGTCCATCCCCTCCTCCACTCGATCCAATTGCTCTACATATTATCCAATTATGGTCATAATAGTAATCAAAAGCTTGATTATCATCAACCACCGCTATTCAATTTCATCATACAATATATTGCTCAAAATTCTACAAAAACAACTTAAAGTTAATTCATTCCACATTCCTGTAATTTGTAGAGAACTTCTCATGCACACAAACTGCCAAAAAATATTATTATTACCAATTTTTTTCAGGTTTTTTTTGTACAAAATTGCTTTGTATACTTTTCCAGAAAAAAAGGTTTGTTAGTTATTTTTGTAAGGTTTAATCAAAAAAATGATATATTATTAATGGTTTTGCAAAACTATATTATGATGTGCACCAGTAAGGAGAAACCAAAAAAATGCTTATTTGGCAACAACCACAAGAAAATGCGACAATCTGGTTCAATGACACGATATAAAGCTATTATAATAATTGGATGAATGAGTCAGGGACAACGGAGAGACAAAACATATACAACAGCAATTACAATGGAATATAATACAACATTATTAAACGGTATAGAACAGCAAACGAATGTGTTTTTATCTTGAAAAGTAAATCCTGTTGACAAAAGGAAGAAAGCACTTTTTAGTATTTTCTAGCTTGTTACGCCTACACATGCTTATTATTCATAACAAAAAATGTGTAGCATTTCATATTCCTACTTTATGGAATTCCGGTTTGTTTAGAGAAGAAAACAAAAACAAAATCGGGAAAAACATTCTTTTCGACTAAAAGCTTAAGCATACTTTCTAAGAGATGTATAAACACAAACGAACTGTACAGCAGCTTTTTGTTGGGCACTTGTGAATCAAGCGTTTATAAATAAAGTGCTATTATTAGAATTCTCAATTTGTTCACTGACCGGATGAAGGCGAGGTTCTAATGTATGTAATGTAGAGGTATTTTACAGATAATAACAAAAAAAAATTGCCTTTGATTCAATTGAAAGGTTCCATGTAGGCCATAATATACGTATGTGTAGCGTCTTCAAAAAAAAAAATCCAGTCGACTGAATTCTAACGCTTTTAATGTATGTCTTTTACGTTTGCACACAATGCTTACAATGAATTGAATGAGAAAATTGCCAACGTGTTGGGTGACGACAACAACAACAGCAACAACGGGGTATTGTGATTCAGAAAGAGCGAAATCCTTATAATATTTACTTTTCCTACGCACCTACAGTTCTCTGAAAATGCTTTCTCACTTGTCATTCTCAAAAAGTTTGCTCAACGACAATTGATAGGATGAGAGTATAAAAAGAAGCACACAAAAAAGTACGTGTTTTTTGAGCAAAAGTAGCTACCACAAAGAAGAGAGGAGAAACGTCGTTACTTGGAAAGAGCACGATCTTTCGTATAAAAAAATGAAATGGATACACAATACACAGAGTTGAAATGTCAGGAAGAAAGAAAAAATATAATGCAATCAGATAAAAAGGGAATGGAATTGGAAAGTGTGACAGCTAGTAAATGCTATATATGAATATCGGTAACATCGCAATAGAATATGTTATTATTGGTCAGTGGATTATTATTATTGTTACTATTATTATTATTAATAGCTCAATTCAAACTTGTGTTTTTATATGTATGCATTAGAAGCTTTTTGGAGTATTTAGGCATACAAAACTATTATTAGAAAGCACACAGTAAAGTTACTTTCGCTTCAGTTGATTAAGTGGTTAGTTGCCCATGAATTCATTAGCATATAAAATGGAAGTATCCACAAACGAATTGCGCAGTTGTGTTTGGTCAAATATATATGTTATGCTGTATAAATATGACAAGGGCGCACGTAACCGCACGGCTTAAATTTATGCATTCACACTACTATATAGTAGTTTGAAGTGAAACGAGGGGAGAGATCACACACAGTATGTGGCAGGGAGAAAGCAGAGAGAAAGTTACCAGCCACTTTTCGTGTTCGTTATTAGATTCACTTGCTTTTTGCATTGTCAACATATCATACACACTTTGATTAACAAGATTAATCAGCAAATGAGCTTCCTCTCATTTTCCTTTCACGCTTTTCCCTGGGAGAGATGGCAAGAGTGTGTTTTACGTATGCAGATGTGTATAGCGACACAGCAAGTAAGTAATACATGTTAGCACAATGTGAATGAATATATGTATATGTATGTCAATTAAAGTAAATGGGTGAGTAAACAATACAAAAAAGTAAAAAGGTATAAAAACACATAAAAAATAATAGTAATAAAAACGATAATATCCATACCGCCCTGTTCATTTAGCATGTTCAAGGTTTTCGCTCCGGCATCTTCACTCTATTTTAAGTAACGTCATGTGTTGTCATCAAGCAGGTCATCCAACCAAGTTTAATTCCAAAAAATGATGACGCATAGTGTTCACGCAGACATCAGCCATTGTCGTGAAAAGGTCAACGGGCAACGAAAAAAAACATAAGAAGAGAAAAATGATAAACAAAAATAGAGACCAGCGCTGCATATCTTAAATATTGTATGAATCGCGTACTGAATAGGTATACATTTTTAGACCCGAGATACTTGATAAATTCATTATTAATATTGTACAACATTACGTTTGATTTTTTTTTCAAGATCACAAACGCGTCACGCCAATGTCACCTTGTCATCATTACAAAAAAATGATTTCCTTACAAGTTATTTATAGCTGTCAATTCTTTGCAGTTCAAAGTCTAAAACTTGTTCCGAATCAAAACTATTTAACCAAATTATAAGTATTACTTTTAACACAGGGTTCAGTACGGAAAACATTTAGTTTCCATGCCCAAAAGTTACAGACGCAAGAAAATAACAATTTCCGGTTACACTACAAGTTGTGACTAAATCTTTCCGATTGTCTACTTCTCTAACGTCACACTAAGCTCACGGGGTGAATATTTTATTCCCTGTGACTTCATAAAAAGCTTTCGTGTTGAAAACATAAAAGCAACGCGGCACTATATTTGTTGAATGTCTTTAATAGTCTCCAGAGAATTCTATTAATATCATTACCTTTCTACATCAAATGTCGCAAACTAATTTTAACGGTTAAAAAAGAGAAAGTAAGAAACTCCGTCAATATCACCACCAAACTTCTTGGTTGTTACATGAGAACAAACAGCAGCAGAAGCAGAGTGTTCCGCCACGTGCTGTGTGATTAAGATTTTTTTCTTGAAAAGGTGTCTCGTTTCATTACGGATTTATTTGTTTCGTTTCATCTTTCACCATTCATTATTATAGCCGAGATCACAAAAATGTAGAAATAAACTTGTATTTTTTTCTTTCAATTTTAATATTTCTTTCTTACCAAAGACAGATCGTATTAAATATTTGAAATCCAATAGATAACCAAAGCTCATTCGTACGTATAAGATAAATGCCTATGTGTATTACATGAAAGAAGTTTCGCTAGAGTCTGCTGTAGACGTAAATGAAAAATAATGCCGTGTTTTACAGTGGTAATAAAAAGATTGACGCAAGTAGTAGTATATATGTAGCTGTTGTTTGAGTTTCGCTAGAGTCTGCTGTAGACGTAAATGAAAAATAATGCCGTGTTTTACAGTGGTAATAAAAAGATTGACGCAAGTAGTAGTATATATGTAGCTGTTGTTGTATCACAATCCCCCAAAATGATATCCTCCCATCTACCAAAAGTTTTAGTTAGATAGAGAAAGCATAGCACGGTCTACAGAAATACAAAAGCAATTTATATTTGGAACACAATAATATTCATACGTAATTAAACAGAATACTTGGGGAAAAAGACATTTTTTACGTTGTAAACATACAATGGTCACGATATAAAAAAATAAAGATTATTATTATTATCTTAAAAGTGGATATATACACAAAAGGAAATCATACTAGTCACGATGGCCTTTACTTGCTTTCCACATTGGCCGTTGAAGACACGCCAGGATTGAGCATACAGGAAGGAATCACGACAAAACACAGACACACGAAGACATGACATAAGATTTATTTTAGTGCATGGTGATAGTATAAAGGGGTAAGTTTTCTGTGTAGTTTACAAAGGACAGTACTGTGCTTTGAGAAAAAAACGTTCACTCTTTACCGGCACAACAACCCGGTTTAAAAAAGTTTTAATGTAAAAATAAATAAAGTTGAAAGAGTTGGGTTGTTGGTTGCTGCGAACTGCAAATGCCTAAAATATCAAACACAACTACATAACCTTGGGTCGGTGGACACAGCCACTTTCATTCATTGTTGAGAAGAAGGGAGTTTTTTGTGGTTTTTCTGTTTGTGCAAGTAACTAAGGAGCAAAAATTGTTATTTTCACCAAAATTTATGGGTAAAAATATGACATGGTTTGAAGCATAGGTCATGTTGGCTTTTCCTTTTTTTGGTGGTAACAGCAGCAGCAACAACAGCGGCAGCAGCAGCAGCAAAAACATAAACTCAAGGAAGAGTGAGCAACATTATTTATACCAATATATTAGGAGACTTTGTTTACTATTACAAATGCTTACAACACAGCAGGGACACTTTAAAAAATAGGAGAGAGTGGTGAAGAAAAAAAACTGTTTTGCAAACTGACTTCAACCAAAAACGGTTTCAAATCTTGTGGTAAGGTACGCAGGGACTTTCTTCTCAGACATTTACAGGATGAGATGATGATGGGCAATATAACATATTTTCAATTTCTATCCACAAGTATATGTATAGGAGGACTTGTACAGGAAACACACAACTTTTTTTTATTCAAACACATACATACATACAGGTAGTAGTAATAGTAGTGGTGGGTATTTACATTTTTACGCATTCATAATATTTACAGTGTAAACAAGAAGGAAGACATACGTATTTTTCGAGCACAGGAGCAAAAAAGAACTGGAAAGCATTTCCCTTCTGATCATCACCGTTTTTATTACATGGTCATATATTCTTATAACAAGGGCACATCACAACATTATCATCATCATGGTAGCAGATACGCACATACTTTTAAATTGAACACACACACAGACACAGAGAGAGAGAGATAGAGACAGGTGATTATACGAAGGAAGGCCTTCAAAATTGGAAAGTGACATTTAAAAAACAGGGCAAGGGGCACTCAAAGAATTTTAATTGCATGAAAAAAAGTTGCCTTGAATTTTTAAAGCAAATATATATAATATTTGTATAATGTTTTATTATTGTCATCATTTAAAAATATAGTCACAACAGGTGGTGGCATATAATGTGGTATAAAAACAAGTGCTGTAGGGGAATGCTGTAAAAAAATTCAAGTTTTAGCATAGGTAATAAATATAGATCAAGTAATGTGCATGTATCATCAGGGTCATGATCCAGGGGGTGGACGAGAGAAATAACACTGACCTCCTTGATCATCCAAGGCTACGAGAGTACGTATACCTGCCTCCTTACTCTGTTGTACATGAGATCCATCGTCAGGAGCGTCGTTACAAAGCAACACAAGAGTATATGCAGATTGAGTGTTGCGAGAAAGAAAATATCGGATAACAAGTACATATATTTATAAAGGGGGTGCGGGTGGGCAAAAACAGTAAATATAGGGTTTGTAGGCATTTCATCAAAAACAGGATAATAAACCGTGGGAAAAAATAGGGAAAGGTAATAATGATGTTGTTGTGTTTGAGGGTTATTAGGCCAAAAGAGGTAAAGCACGACCGTCATCATCATCATCGTTAGTAGCATCATTTTATGAACATAAGAGAGAGAGAGAGAGAGAAAAAAAAAAAGAATTTGCAAAGAGAAGTGAACATGATCCATCCAGGTATCCAACATCAAGAAAGAGAAGAGAGCGAGAGAGAAAGAGAGACAGCAGCAGCAACAGCAGCAACGGCAGCAGAGGAAAAACAAGAAATTAAGGAGATCAAAAGAGATCATAATTTTCGATTGCTTTTCTACTTTCACTAGTTTTATATAAAGACATGTGTACACTTGTAGTAGTGATATATCAAGGTAAAATGTGTATAATATTATTGCTTAATAATAATGGTGGATTTGTTTGAGTAAATATTGTAAAAAAAGTATGGTTAAAGCACCCATTCAAAAAATTTCGTGTATATATCTTATTATTGTTATTGGAGCAGAAAACTAGTTCATTAAAAACTGTGAAAAATGAGCGTACACTACTTTTTTTCTCTTTGAGAATGCAAACATGTAACTTGTTAGTAAAAATAGTATGTTGTGCAATATGCGCAACTCACTTTGTACTTTTCCATTTGCTCTTTAAAAGCATAAAAAGTAGAACTAGTAGATTTACTCATAATTTCACAGAAATATTTACAATGTTTCGATGCATGAGTAAAAGTTTTATTTTTTGATAAAACTCTTTACTTTTGATTTTTACATAGTGCTTGTAATACCCTCATTTTTCCCATTTGCATATTCCTAGAAAAGAACAAAACCGTATTGTTTTTCTTGTTTTACTGCCATGTATCAATCGCGTTTATACAGGGCAAAGAGTTTTTAATTAGAGTGAACATTAATTCCTAATTAAACAAAAGGGAAATTTTAAAAGATAAAACACATTTATTTCTTTCAAAAGCTATAGAAAATACCTGCATGTCAAAACCGTACCATATTGCCAGTTTTTACAAAAAACCTACAAATAGTGCATACCTACAAATTATACCATAACTATTACGTTACAACGAATGAGAAATATGATTTCAAAACTTGAAGTTTCTTGCTTTTTGTCCAAAAAACATTTCCTGCTTGACCCATTTTATTTTACGACACTTTTAATACCTTCTCGCTCACTTGTGATTTCCTTTCTCTTTTTGGTTCTTATAAATATTGTACTGTGAGAACATATGCACCCAAAATCCAAAAATCAAAGTGCATCACACATACAACAAAATACAATAGCAGCACGGTGTTTTTCGAGCAGCTGTCAAGTGACACTGCAATATACACAGTAGCAATTGCAATGGAATATATAGTTTGTGTTTTGTTGCCCGTTCTCGTTTTGTGATGATGTAACAATGTTCTTATATGTAAGTGTTAAATAATAATATTGCTTAGTATTTTGTAAAAACCTATTTGCTCTCAATTTGAATCTAGGTCTCAATACACCTGTTTTACATTCAACTAGATTTCTCCAAAACAGCTAGATTGTGTATACCGCCTCTTCGTTTCCTTCTTTACTAAATTTCCTCCTTTCCCTTTCAATTCTTTCTCTTCTCTAGTCTATTATTACCAAGTGTGTAAAGGCACACACAAAGTTTACCACCTTTCACCTTCTCCACCCACCTAAACTTATAGATAAATTTTGAATCAATATTGGGTTGTCTCTCTCAACTAACTACCTAAATGTACTTGCTACTTATATACAGAGCAGCACCCACCTACCAACCACGTATCCTAGCAAGTAAGACTGTAAGATTGGAAGGAAAATTGAGACAGAGATTGTTCTTCTGATTGACTCATTTGCCAAGATCTAAACTAGTTTTGTCACTTGACATATAACAAGGTGACCAGGGAATTGTCGCTATAGCGTATATCCGATAAACTCATTTGCGATTACGGTCACCTTCGCCACTAGAACAAGTAGTGTGTGAGCATCATCAAAAGCCCTTTTATCGCCATCCTTTTACAGTGATTAGTTTGAGAGATACACGGCGAAAGCAACACACACAAAATAGGTATACAGAAAAAAATATCTATCTATATCCACTTTGTATGCACTAGTGTTTCCCATTAAACTGTGCAATCAGCATACACTAAAAATACAATTTTCCCTTCTTTTCAAAATCAATGAGTCATGAACACTATCTTGTTCTCCTTACATTTTCCACACCAACAACCCACACACACGTAGCCGTAGCCTTTACTATCCCAAAGAAAAATTTCCTTTTAATCCTTCCATTCTTTTCCGAATCATCACCCACACCCAATTTTTATTGTCTTTACAGCTTTTCTTTTACCGTTACACTCTATCCTATTCACTGTTTCTTTTAAAAATAATAAACTTTTTCCTAATCTCCTCATAAATCATATCTGCCCTTGCAAGAGTACAAGTCAAAAGGGAAAGCATACCCTTGGATAAAAAACACACGACATGTTTCAGCGGTTTCTTTTGCTGCAGTAATTCCTAAAAAGTGATTGCGATTGCACATGGTAGCAGTAGTAGTAGTAGTAGCAGTATGGCACATTGCACAAAACAATAGATGCTCATAAAGAACTGAGAAAGGATAAATCCTTCCTTCTAACAACAAAAACGACCATGGTAGTCGTACAACCGATAACAGTAAACAGTAACAATTCCCTTTGTTTGGTTGTTCGTTCATTCATAAAAGAAAGAAGGAGAGAGAGGGAGAGAGAGAAGAGAGAACTGCCAAGTTCATCGTTCTATTCTCATTCCCTTTCTCTTCTTCCCAAAAGACTTTCGAAAAATGAATCCCTCTGTTGACTCTTGGGTTTCCGTTCAAATAAAAACCAAAAGAAAAGGGTACCCCATGCCATCATCATCATGATCCAACTAAACACACTGTTACTGGTTACATGTACTTTTTTATTATTTTTTTCACATTTTTTTTCTTCACGGAAAAATGTGCCTTGCTACTACTAAACGTGTACTCTTTTTGAATCTTCTTTTTTATTTGTACCACTTTAGTGTAAGTTTTTGAATACATTTTCCTGCTTATTTACCTACCAGCTGTAGTACAACTACAAGAAAGAGAGGGAGAGAGAGAAAAAAAAATGAAAAAAGTGTGTGTACAGCTTACCTCTTCGCAAAGTTGGAGCATCCGTCGAGTGCTCTCCAGGGACTGTAAGAAAACAAGAAAAGAAACATTAGACGTATTGCCTCCATTTTCACTTTTACTTTTTTTATCTCCAATAAAAACAGAAAAAAGACAAAGTTACAATAATGCCAAATAAGCTGAAGTTGCAATGCATGAAACTATTTTTGACAAGCCAATAATATTCAGCGAAGAACAAAGGAAAAAAATGAATAAAGCTTTTCTGCTTCTTCTTCTTTATTTTTTTTGATTTACAACGGCATGTATGCGAACGTGACGCATGCATACTTTAGTTTATTTCATGTTTTTTTTGTTGTTGTGATGATGGGAAGTTACACAAGGAAAAAAAACTGTTGATGATAAGTAAAGATAAAAAATAAAAGAAAAAAAAACAACTCAGCTTAGAATTACTACCTATTATCGAGGAACTACCAAAAATTCAACCATACTTACATATCTTGTTGTTTTGTAGGTATTTAACCCGACATGAATGTGCATGTGACAAAACAACGTGCTCATTATTGTCGCATTTAAGATACAGCAAAACTCATGTTACTGCATTGTTAGAAAGAGTTTTCTGTTCTTTTCTCTTATGACAAAAAAAGAGCAAAATGTGTGCGTCATTACAAAGAAAGTCAGCAACATGTTTATTAAAATATAGAAGAGAGAGGGAGAGAGAGAAAGTAAGTTTTTGTTGTAAATGTATTGAAAGAATGTGAAATTTATGATGACATCGTACGCTATCGTATAAGCCACATCATCATGTGATGATGATGATGGGATTGAGACACACATGCACTATTACACGACCAAACAAAAATTATGAATTTTTGCATAGTATTCTGGTGGACCTCTATAGATGATTATTGATTAGCTGCCTAATATTTATAGCACACAAAGTAGAAAAGTCAACAAAAATCAATATCATTATTTTTCTGATGACTTTCATTTTTTTACGATCAAAATACGTTGTCAACGAGTAAAATATTTAAGTAGCGCCAGCGGAAGAATATTTTGTAGAGCATACCCAACCAATAAGTTTCGTGTATCAAATAATTAGCGTGACAGTTTATTATATCTTTGATGTTTTATCCCTCGGGGAAATAAAGCCATATTGTATATTGCATAAATAGGAAGCAAAATTGCACACCAGGAAAGACGTACCAAAAAATTACAAGAAGTAAACTGCAGGAAATATAGCATTAGAGCATTATAAGTACCTATGTATAAAAAGTAAAAAAACGTGAATAGTCCAAATTAAAGCTAAACACTTATTGCAATATTTTTTGCTCGAAAATGTAATCTTTTCAACTTTCTCTTGTGGGTATAGATTGAGCACGCTCGATGTATCTATTATCCCTTATTATTATTTCCTGTTTATTATTATTATTATTATTCCCTCGCTATCGTACACCATCATCAATTCTACATGAAAAAATAGAAATTCGAGTATTCTTCATCCTTCAGTATTTTTATTTTTTTTCAATCTATCTAATGAAAATGAAACCATTTAAGTACAACTCAAAGAATATGTGGTAAGATTTTGTATGGCACAAGGCTTTTATTATTTTTCTTCTTTCTCTTGTCCCCCACAAAAAGTGAAAGATTTCAAGCAAGAAAGTTTTACACAAAGAAATCTACAGACTAATAATATAGCAGAATGAGAGCAAAACTCATTCTGCTCAGCTAGCATCTCGAATGCCGTCATATTATCGTCGTAAAATTGAATGTGATGGCATGGTGTGGTTTCGCTGTATTATTATTATTATTATTAAAAAGGGGATGATGATGGTTACAGGGCTGTAAATATAGAAGAAAGCAATACCTATGGCTCTTTGTGTGCTTCACTAGCGATTTCATTGTATACCATGGCTGATATTATTATTAAGCCCCGAGAGAGACTAAAGGAGAGAAGAGCATACAATGTAATATACTGTAAAAAAGGATTAAATTTCAGAGTGAAAGCCAGATAAAAGCTTCAACTTCACAACTTCACTCAAATATTTTTTCTTATATTTTCCATTGTTCAATATTACTACTACTATGTGTGGGCTTTGTTTTAGTCGTCGTGCCTGTAGTTGTTATCCTAATAGCAGATACTTGATACATTTGATTTTTCTCCTTATAAAATATTTTTTTCATAATCACAAGACTATAAATAAACTTTTTCTGTTTGTTTCCTTTCATGACAAAGCAGTAAGTAATGATAAATTTTTAAAAATAGAATATAATGTTACAATTTAATTAATCTTTTAAAAGTACGTATTAAATACAAACTGTATAAGCATCGGTTTCATGTATACATGCAATAATTAACGGAATAGTTTTCTAAAAATAAATTCAAACAACCATCGACTAACCCTGTTTTCAATGTGATCTGCTGTCGCAAAAGAGTAAATGCGACGTTCGCTAGGTCTTCTCTCATAGTTGTTGTGATGATGCATTCTGAAATCCTCCAGCATTTTTGTATCGAAATAGATCCCAAGGTTTATAAAACCCAGTAAACGGTATAGGATTATGAAATTTTGTCACTTCAACCCTTTTGCACCTTGTTTTGAACCGGCCACTTATCAGTTATTAATATTCGAGCAAAATTCAATCACTAATCATTTCAGGTACAAGAACCAACAAAAGATTATATAGCCTGATTAAGAGCACCTTTAATCACTAAAGCAAGTTTAACTTTTTTATGCTGGACGGGATCATAAATATTTAACCAATGTAGTTGAAATTAAGCACAGACATCACAACAAGGTTTGTCAAGACAAGAGTTCTCTCATTCACGTTAGTATGATCTGCCTCGCCTTGCTTTCCTCAAGTTGAGACAAAGCAGTTGGTGCAAGTATCTTGTTCTATATTTCAAACAGGGTGAAAGCAATAAAAAAATAATATGTTCTTTATTTTCCCACTATATATCCACCTGACTTACACCGTCTGTGTCTCCTATTAGTTTTATTCTTCACACTGTTCCTGCTGTTCCCTATATTATTATTATATGGAGGAAGTTTGACTTGACGAGCTGAGCAGCAGAGAGTAAATTTTATACTCCTTTCTGCTTGTTTAGATCCTTCTTGTCAGATCATGGCATGCATGCAGCTCAACAGCTCCCGCATGATAAACTGATGAATGATGGAATGAGACAACAAAGTTTTGCCAAAAAAGAAGCAGCATAATATTATGTATATCCACCAGAAAGCAAAGCCAGCTAGCCAGCCAAGCAAGCAACCAGTTTTATTTTCTCGTGTAGACACGGATACAACCCTGATAATGCTGCTACGTGTATATATACGCTCTTCCCTTGCTCTTATGCCATCATCATCAGCAACAACAGCTCCGGCAGCAGCAGCAGCAAGTAGCACCAATTGTAATATAATGTAATGTAACGGTCTCTTCCCCTGAACAAGTGAGTTGTATTAGTCGTTGTAGAGTGAAAGCAACAAAACCGTATAATATTTTATTTCGCATGGAGAATCGCTCTAAGCGACTGAAAAGACTCAAGAGAGAGAGAGAGAGGAGAGAGAGAGAATGAAACTAGAGAAAGCACAACCCTCTCTTCTTTCCCCTATTTTTACAACATAGGTGCTAGTTAACTCACTTCACTTGCATACTTAAGTATCCATGCAGCTTTCTACAACTAGATATTTTTTAACATTATGTACGTATTACACTTTTATTAGAAAAGTACGAAGAAAAAACAGAAACATCATAAGCGTGAATAGGCACACATATACATGTCGTTGTACAACACATAATATCAAACATGATCGTCGTCGTTGTCATCTTCTTCTTCGTCGTCGTCGTCCTCATCATGAAAAGTACAAACGTACATGAAAGCAACAGCAAAAACATTACATGGCGCTTTTTTTACTATCTACCAAAATGACTTTAAGCATACTAAAAAAAGTCTCCCCTTTCTCTTCTCTCTTATATTTCTTTTCTTCATCGTCACTAAACAGTGAGAGCTTTACGAGCTTTATTGCAACTACTACTGCTGTGTTCTAGTCCTGTTGTTCCTTTCTCTCTTCCTGTTTCGTTTCTCTTTAGAGAATACATGTTTCCCTCTTTTTTCCTGCCTGCACTTTCCTCTTTTTTTCCCACACTATATTAACTTACTTACCTAGATCCTTTCCATACTACTACTACTGCCACTATTAATGTCTTCAGTTTTTTTACGTTACCTGCGTACTTTTTTCATATCAAATATACTACCAGTAAAAAGTATAAAAACAGCTTTGTAGCATAAAAACATGCTGCTTTAGTTATTTTCTTGATTTTCACTTTTTTCTATATACACAGCTTGCATTTTTTTTGTATTCGACAAATAGTATAAGCAACACTATCTGGCTTCTTTTATTTTTATTTTCTTTCCCTATTTCGTGAGAAAAAGTTGAAGAGCTCAGGGCTCAGGAGGACGCTCTTGGAATGAAAGCTACATGCTGAGAACAAAAGATATACCTAAATATACAATACCGAGAAAAAAGAATCTAGAGTGAAACGAGAAGAGAGACGAAGAAGAAATATAAGAAGGGAAAGCAACAGGATGATGATGATCATCATCATGATGATTATGAGGATGGAAGAGGGTAATGCATATCCATCACAATCACACACACTTTTTTTTACCAAATCTAGTGTACATACATATCTATGACCAGTCAGAGAGCAACCTGATGCTAGCACTCCCACCACCACCACCATCAATGTCACATTATACTTATATCAAACCAAAAGAGTCAGAGAAAGTGAATGGGTATACTTGTAACTGGTAGGTATCTATACATTTTACCCGGAAAGTACTAAACCAGGTAAGAAAAACATACAAGCGCCCAAATTTTTTTTCTTCTTTTCTTCTTCATCCCACTCGAACGACTTGTATTACCACTAGTCAGTTCTACTTTTTCGCCCCACGGATTCTTTTATGCAGATTTATACTCTTCCACTTACACTGAAAAAAATCTCTTATGCTGCTGCTACAGATATGTAGAAGAGCGCCTATTTTACCTTGCCACTGCTGCTTTTCTAGAGAGTATTTTTATGGTCTTTCGTTCACATGAAAATGCTTGTTCAAGTGTGTACATTTCTACAATATTCCTTTCGCATATCCACAGGAGCATCATGATGGTGCAGTCATGTGTATATCATAATAATATTTTTATCGCGTGATCTTAATAATACTTTTACAGTCATGTCTGGGCTGTTACAAAATTTGTATACGGCTAGGCTCGCTGCTATTTACTTTTTTAAATTTTACGGTAAAAAGGCGAGCCACGTTGCATGTTCTACAAATGGTATTAATAAAATATGCAGGCATCATCATCATACGTATGTTTTCTCAGTGGACATTTTCATGCAGAGTGGAACCTAATAGGCTAGACAGGTTCTTAATAAACAATGTCAAAGATTTTTTTGCTTGTTTTAGTAATACTTATTTCAGTTGACCTTCAAAAATAAAGTGTACTCAACCAAAATATTCAGGGGTTCTCAACTATTCCAAACGCTGACGATCATGCCGATGAAGTGATGTGAGTGAGCACTTGAATGGTTTCAAACTGTTCTTGGTTCGTCCCGTTCGTTCGACAGAAAAAAAATTCAACTTATTTTAAAAGATGACGACAGCGGGCAATGGAAAAGAGAAAAAAAGCAGAAAGAAATGCAAAAAAACCCGGGGGAAACATTTACATACATACATACAAGCGTACTTTGTTTAAGCACATGGGCATGGTAAAAAAAGTGAAAGTTTTTTTATGCTACAAGCAAAAAACTTAATGCATGTCAAAACGCTACTACCGTCCATATAGTACATGCCTCCACACCTTTATCATCATCGTCTTGATAAAAGATACAAAAAACTAGAAAAAAGCGTAGGTACCGGATGATGAGAATAAAGCGACATTGTTTTATAATACACACGACGACGATGCGATGCACGTAAGTATTCATCTAGAAAAACAGTTTGATCATATCGTCATCACGAACAGATTTTGAGATGGTGAAGACGAATGAGAGCGCCCAATAAAAACGGGAGCTTGTTAAAAACTTGAAACTTCCATTTTTAATACTCTGTATATTTTTTTCTACTTTTCCTACCCCTTTCACAAGGAGGCAAAAATACACATGTCAACATGTATGCAAAATGTTGGTATAATAATGAATAGTGAGAAGAGAGAGAGAGAGAGAGAGAGAGAGAGAGATACAGTTTCCACAAAATTGTCCAGGTAAGTCGTCTCATGTGAAATTCATTTCATACAACATAACAGCTTTATTATAAAGTCCAATGAGTACATTCCCTATACTGCTGCGCGTCTAAGCAATATTGTCAACACAAAAGAGAAAGTTTTTTTTCTCTGAAAGTAGCAGTAAAGTTACAAAACTTCTGTGTGTGTAGTGTATACATTCTTTACAAATACAGATTCTATTTTTTTCCTTCAGAGTGCTGCTGCCAAAGCAAAAGTTACACCCTTCATTTTCTTCTTTGACAAAAGCTAACTTTCTTAAAGATTTATTCCGCTTGAGAGGAGTTTGTAATACGGTACGGGTGAGTGATGGGATGTGTGTGTACATTTATGCTTTAATGAGGACATGACAAAGTCGCTTTACTCTTTTTCCGTTCCTACCTTGCTTGCCCTTACAAACTTGCTGAATTTTTTTCCCCAGTCGTTCTGTTTATCTTTCCCTTATTCAAAGGGATTTTTTTTGAGAAAAAAAGAATATACATTATTGTGTACATGCTAAGTTTCAACAGGATATCGACATGTAAAGATTTTCTCTAGATTTTTGCAGATTTGCAGAAAGCCACACATAATAATTCGCATCAGTAAAACTATATCAGTATGATTCCCTTGATTTGTACAGAAAGCAATTATTTTTCGAATGAGCGCACGCTGTCGAATTGGATCATAGTCAAAACGGCAGGAAGATGGAAAACAATAATATATCCTTGTTCTTTCTCGGTTATCAGCCCTGTTGCATAAGATGTATATACGCTCAACCAACTATGGCTATTTTATGGATAAATTGATAACACACAATGTCCAATAATGACGGGTTCTATTGTTGTGCAAGGGAAATATAGGGAAAGTCGACAGTCTACAAAATATAATTATTGGTAAACAACGTCGAACAGGTAGAAATGAAAGCAAGTAAAAGAGAACAAGTTCTATTTTGATTTCCGTTTCCTTTCCCGTTTTTCCATTCATGCATTCTCGCTCGTTTGCTTCATTATTATGGTAGGCTTTGCTAACCATCACTCTCGTCATTTATTTCTCATTTCCGTTTCCTTTTCTTCATTCAATTTCACTAACTGCTTGTAGCAGTAGTAGCAGCATGTGATAATGTATAAATGCATTTTTATTAGAAACTTCCTGAAAACTGGAACAAGAGAAATATATACATATATTCGGCACACACAGACACGAACGACTACCATGATATATCTGTGTTCAATCTTGAAAATTTTAACTACTCGCACGTCAGACTACTTATAAACATTGCATGCATGTATATGCCATTTAACTACTTTTCATTATTTAGTCAACCTAGTCAGCCACCACAGAAAACACATTAAAGAAAAATATCAACTTTTGAAACAGGTGGACATTATACATGCTTTTTATCGTGATATGGTATATGACTGCAATGTATACGTATGAAAATCATGAAATTTTCACGTGATTGTGGTTTGGTTTGCCTTAAAGAATTTAACTAGCATGTTGCCCTAGTTGTCCAGTGGAATAAGACAGCAGCAGCGGAGACTGAAGTTGATGTAATGAGAGAAAGTATAAAGTAATAGTAATAATAATGCGGTCTGAGAAGATGATTAAAACCAGCAACTCCCAACGTACATTCCATTTCCCAGGAAAAGTTCCCACAATGTAAGAATAAAACTAAAATGTCACATAATCAACTATTGAAGTTTTTCTCGTTTCTTTCCCATTCATTCCCATGCATGTAATACTATAGTATGTATATGTATACACATTACACGACTGCTGCATTTTATTTCTTTTTATTTCGATTTCTTTAAAAAAGGAAAAGGTAATTAACATTTCATGAAAAAGAAAGAACCAGAAAAGGAATACACAGCTTTAGATTATATCATGTAGTCTTTGACTGTAAACGCGCGCAGTTGTAAACGGATAATATACATGTGTACAACATGCAATTTATAGACATAAAATAAATTTTGCAGATTTCAGACGAGATTTGAGATACTTTAGTTTCTAGAGAAAGTACTTTTTTATTTTC
>JAHZMT010001677.1:0-20484 GCA_027743785.1 Sinhomidia bicolor | reverse complement strand
AATCAATTGCCAGAAGGTCTTGCCAATATTTTCATCTAATTTTATAACGATCGTACACCTTACGCACAGCGTTTACAACGGTTTATTTAGTTTATAGTTTTACATGCCAAAGTTCACCATGCAAACATTTTCATACTGAACGTATCTGAGCAAGTTTTACTTTTGTCCGGATTGCCTATTAGTCATACAGGCGATTGGCTAAAAGCAGGTTTTAGTTTAAGTAAGTATGAAACAACTTTTACGTCAACTTGCAAGTCAGTTGTGCTGACTGGATATTGTATATACTTGCATACGGGTATACTAGACTAGAATCACGTAATAAACGTTATCACTGGACTAGTTTATGGAACATTATCAATGTTACAGCAGCCAGTATTAGCGGAATACAGCAAAGGATGAAGACCCGGTGGTTTTGAAAACAAGTTTAACAATATTATTTACAATTTATGACTACGTATTTAGTTGTACTTGTACATACTATAAAGCTTATGTCGAATTGCTAGTAATAAAAGAATATATGAAAAACATGCTAAAAAATAAAACGCTTCTTTCATCTTTGTTAGATAACAAGAACAAATAGAAAAGGTCACCTTCACTTTTCATTTTTTTCATCAAAAGGTTCTGACCTAAGCTAAAAATTTTAATATTCAATTGTCAGCGCAAGCAAAACAATTACATGTTATTGTCAATTTGGCCATTGCTTGTGCGAAATTCTGAGGACGCGTTTTTTGTAGCGTTTCTTAGTTCTTTATATTCAGTGCTGCAAAAAAACATACAACTGTTCGTTGTTCCTTTTCTATATGCAATGCAGGTGGCCAAATCCACTCCATCACCCTTCTACATGTTTCATCTTCTTTGTCATCTTTTTTGCAGTTTGCACTGATGAGAAAGCTCACAGTCTCAACTATCCGAAACGAGAAACTTTTTTTATATATTTTTTCATGAACCGGGAGAATGGTTGGTAGTAGTAACTTCAAAACTTACTCTTTTTATAGTTGTAACTGCATTGTGTATTTAACAGTAGCACATTTCACTACCTACAAGCACTCAACTTTTTTTTAGTTCCACACATTTTCTTTCTTTTCCCACCATACCATCATCTATTTGTCATGCAATACAATACACTAGGCGGCACAGCAATCCCAAAACTTGTAGATATTTTCTGTCTTCACCTTTCCCACCCTTAATAATGCAATAATGATGATAATACCACCATACCAATTTTGCTACATAGGCATATATACTGTATTTAGCTTTCTGCCGTCATCATTCATTTTCCATTCAGCATTTTCCACTTTGCTCTCTGTGAGCCTTTTCCTTCATCTTTTTCCCTGGAGACTAGTTAGCTTTTAAATATGTACATACATTGTATATATGGTAACGTTAGCAATATAAATTGTATTGAATGCGAATTTCATCCAGGCAGCGACGAGTGACAGAAGCAGACAAAGTTTTTATTTTTCATTTTAAATGTCGCCGTGTCTCCATGCACACAATACAAAGCAATCATCATGATGAACTACCTACCTGACTATACTGAATACTGACTTTGACTTAACTGTGAAACTCCAGTGACGACGCGCCGCGAGGATGATGCTGATGATGATGGTAGCAAGCAGCACAATACAATTTATTTGTATGTAAAAAAGACACCTTTACATTTCATCGCCTTTTTTTCTCCAAACTTGAAATGAAGAAAAGAAGAAGACGACGACGACGACGATGAGCTGCTGGTGTAGAAGATGAGAAGGAAAGGAGACGTGTGCAAGTGGCACTTGACTGCCGCCATTACCGTCACCATTTCTCGTCTCATGCTCAAGTCAGTATAGAGTACGTATATATATATATCGACCCATCTCGTTGGAGTTTCTTGCCTTATTCTTGCGGTTCATAACGCTCTTTGTGGTTTTGGGTGGTTAACAAAACTGTGACATCATGACATGGTTCCCTCCTATATTCCCCCTTTATCTGCGTGTTCCTCTTGTATGGTCCGATGAATATCATCATGATGACGGCATGTATGAACAAGAAGACACATGATTACTTAACCATATCAGTGTCGACATGTCTCCTTTCTCGGCCAACCTGCTCAGTTGTTTGTCCACCAGACCAGTAGACAGGGAAACTCCTATGAAAGCTGAAAAATTGTGGTGGTGGCAAGTTTAGCTTGTAATCCAGTGTAGTAAAAGAAGACAAGTCGAGGGATGGTATCATGATCATCGGGTTGATTTTCATGAGATCCCATGAGAGATTATTGGATTACACTGGGCATACACAGCTTACATCACATTTTCCTCGTGTGTTATTACAACAATGCAAGCAAATCCTCTCAATGTGTGATCAGATATTCCCAGAACGGACTACTGAGCTGATATCATCCACACACCTTAACCATTATTATCATCACATCACCATCAACATGCATAGAGTTTAATGGCAGTTTTGGTGGTGGTGGTATTAGTATTATACTCCTTGTCTCTTTAAACTTTTTTTCCCATACTCAAGTCAAGTCACAAAGGCAAATAAATGCAGAGAAAGCAGAAAAAGAGAAGAAAACTGGTTGTTGTGTTGCATGTTTTATAATGGTGGATCTATCTGGATCAGGGAGAAATGGAAAGAGTTAAAGAGGATGAAAGTTGTGCTTACTTTTACCAAAAGGGTTTAGAAAGAGGGAAAACCTTTTAAAGTCAAATTTGTTTCTACTTACCGAGCTATGCACGTAGTGGTAACATCAAGAGAGAATGCTCAGCAGACTAGATGGATATACTTATACATAGCCTTGCACCACCACCACCAGCAGCAGCAGCAGCATCAACAAAGAGACCAAATCAAATCAGCATACAATTTAAATAGCAATTCGTGGTAGGAAAATACGGAAAATTTGAGATAATACACGGAATAGTCACACACACGCCATACACAAATCGGGTCAAATTCTTCTTCTTTTTATTCTCACAGACGAGAACACAACTCGAAACGATGATAACATTCTTCTGATGTTACTGATAAATGTACAATTTTTTTACCTGATCTGTTCAAGTGGTGTGTACTTATACTGCATACAAAATTCCCTAATAGAAACTGATACCATGTAAATATAATGTATGGTAAAGCCACACAACAATGCAAACTCTTAAAATTGATCTCTTGTCAAAATCTCTGTTCTTTATATATTATTATTATTATTATGATCCCCACAAATAAAATATCGACTACCAACGTGTTGGCAACGAAAGCTCTTTTGTATACCTAAAAAAATCATTCCATCTAATTCCAGCACGAGAGCACAATTTTTCATAAGTAGCTTGTTTCTTTTAGCTTATACTACTCTCATCATATATAATCATCCTCTTCTAGTGTATATTCACTTGGCTTTCAAAAGTACCCATTCCAACATTATGTCTCTGCCATTGCTAAAAATGATATCGGATTTTTAGGTATAAACATAAGCCAGACAAGAAGGTTGAAAGTGCAACCCGGAAAATGATGATGACGATGATGATGAAACATGATGATAATAGACGTTATGCTCAGTGATGCTCACTATTACTTACTATCACTCTGCTGGATATTACATGTTCATCTAGCGTTGATAATGATGATATGATGGTGGTTTTTAGTCAGTTAGTCAGACAAAAGGCAGCCGACACTTTTTTGGGGAAAAGTGAAAGACATGGGAGATACGAGAAAGGAATGGAGAAAAAAATAATAATATCCCTTTCATTTCCTTTTTCTATTTCTTATGTGATGTTTCTGTTGTGTGTGTGTGTGTGTCTGTAAAGTCTAAAGTACACCCAGCAGTTTGCCTTTCATCCTTTTCATCATCATAATCGTCGTGTTGGTTGGTTGGGCTAGTTATTGTGTTGCATTTTCTTCTCCTTGTTCTTCAAGTTTTTGGAGACGCTGCTGCTTGATGATGATGGTAGTGCTGGTACATGCTGCTGCTGCTGCTGACTTTGCACAAAAAGGATGACTTTGTTGTTACTGGGCTTTCTTCTGTTCTTCTCACAAAAATTTGAAGAAGAAGCAGTGGGTGGGAGAGGTTTTGTGTGTTTTTCTCTCTATAATATTCTGCTGGATTTTTCGTTTGATATATAAGTGATGAAGATGGGGATATAGTATAAAGTGGGTCTGTGTGCCATTTTATCGGCTTATATTATTATTGCTATTTTTGTTAGCGTGTGAACAAGTAATTTTAATATTTCTTTTATTCTTCTCATTCTGTATTCTACGTATGTCTGTCTGCCGTTTTTCTTTCTTTTGCCTTTACTATTGAAATTTCCTTTTTTTCAATGAAGGCTTTACTACTACAAACGTTGCAGTTTTGCACTGCATTATAATGTATAAAGGGAACAATGACGGCAGATGGTAAAGAAATTGTACCCATGGCTGTAACAGTAATTGTCGAAAACTACTTTGAGTGTGTTGTTGTTTCCACTTTTTGTTATTATTTGAGAAAGTACTTTTGGCAGCAAGAAATAAAAAAGAGAGATGGCTTTTTGAGTTGAGAAGAGATACAAAGAGAGCAAACAAAAAGTATTCAAAGGAAAATGTAAGATTTGATTTAAAGCGTGTGAAGGGTATAAGAGATATGTCCTTTTAACAAATTTTTAAAGAGATGGATGGCAATCCCGTATAAATATTTATACATAAAAAATGCACCTATATTATTACAGGTACTTGGTGAAATTATTACTGAAAAAAGGATAAGAGATAAGTTAAAAGATTAAAAAATATTAAAAGAATGTTTAATTACAAAAAAGATTTTTATGGACAATTTTAATTTAATATTACTTGAACAAAGCAAATTTTAAAATAAATTTCAGTTTTGTAATGAGAAAAATGTGCTTTGTCGGAGAAAGTGATTGGTTGAATGAGCATTAGTCGCCAAGAATTTCGGCAAACGGGTCGGTCACTCGGTTACAAATTTCCAGACCAATAAATATTTTTGTAAGAAGATTGTGACTTGTGACCAGAGAGCAAGTATATAGGTAACGTGGTTGAATGAGCATTATTCGCCAAGAATTTCGGCAAACGGGTCGGTCACTCGGTTACAAATTTCCAGACCAATAAATATTTTTGTAAGAAGATTGTGACTTGTGACCAGAGAGCAAGTATATAGGTAACGAAAAGAGGAACGACAAGAGAAAAAGAGTTTTTCATGTCTCCATTAGTCTTTTCATGCCTCAAGAACTTGCCCCACTACTAGTCACTGGAGTATAACGACGAACAAAAGCACAAAAGTTTATAAAAGTTTAATACGTCTATATCAAACAGTTGGTTTGGGGGTGGACTCGTGGACTGTGTGCGAGCAGAAAATAAAGATTGGGAGAAGGTCGTCTTCTTAAAGCATTACTTGTCCTCCTCCTCCGCCGATCATCGCTTTGCTGCCATCATCCAGCAGTACTGTTACATGTCTGAAAGTGTTTTAATTACCATAAAATATCGGATTCTCTTTTGGTCGATTGCATTTCACACGATGACTCGGCTCGAACTCAGAGAGACTTGGAGTTCAGCTCAGGATACCATTACTACTATACGTTCTCAGTCGAGGAGACAGAATGTGAAATTGAACAAGGAAAACTTTCAACAGACCAACTTGGAGACGGAGAGAAATGGAGAGATGATATCTATGTCTGTTGAATGGATTGTATTACGAAAACAGCAATTAGTTCTGTTTGGAAGCCAACAGTGCAGATTGCAGAGGCCCAAAGTAAATCAGGAGAAGCAGGGTTGTAATTACTTGGTTGGGGTTAAAACGGGGGAAAAAGTGGGAAAATCTATACCCCATTCATAAGTTTGCGGTATTATATGGTGGTATCAACAAGGCGTAAACACTTTCTCCGGGGAAATGGTTTCACTTTTTTTTAATTGTCCAAGCTTGCCTTACAAAAGGCACTGCTGCAACAGCTAAAAGTTTCTGCTGAGTATTTATTAATGAAGTAATGTGATATGCATGTTTACTTTGCTAGTCAATTATTTTCTTTCATTTTCCTTCCATGTATACTTATTATTACATATTCTTCATTCTCTCTGTTTCTGCCTCGCTACTCTTGCTGAAAAAGCAACTAAGACAACTCTGTTTTCTATTGATCTAGCAGTTTGGAAATAATAGACAGAAATGGACTAAAATTGCATTTTCCTTTCATTCCCTTTTCAGTTAAGTGCATGGAAATTACTACAAAGACTAAAATCATTGTCTGCTGCCCCGTTTGTCATATTTTTTTGTAATTAATGTCGACATAAATCCTAGGACTGCAATTAAGTAGTAGTTGATTCTATTTTAGTGTAGTTTAAAACAACTGTCTATTTTCATTATTTATTGCTACACGTTTCAATTTCACGTTTTATCAAAAAAAATAAAACAAAATGAGCAAACTAACTTTTGGTCTTGATAGGAAGACAATATTTTGTGCCTTTCTGCACACTTGCAATACAATGCACTAAAATGATTATTTGGCTCGCCGGTTTATACTCCGTCTCGCATCACCCCAAATTTACAGTAGGAGTTTTTACTTAGTTGTTTCATTCCACTAATTTAGTATTTACCTATTTGGATATACACAAACACATAATCAATCACCTTTCCATTATTATGTTATAGCTCCTATATTCTGACAACGGATCATCCCAATGCTAGTCAAAACTTTATCACAAAATAAGAAATTTGTGACGTGTACGTATTTGTACCTATGTAATCTTCCAGGCACAGTTACACACATCACATTTTACTTTTCATCGAAACACGTTTCTAAAATGCAACTTTCTAGCAAACTCGCTCGCTACTTTTATTCTACCGCACACACACACACACACTCATGTACTCCTACTACTTTTGCCTTTTCCCTGCGGTATAATTAATAATACACTCAAGTATAAACTCTGATAGTTCTGCAACGTCGTCTACTTCTGTTACCAAATACCGTTCCTACTCTACTTATTTTCCTCTCATTTTCCGTCCCATGCAATACTACTACATGTAGGTACAAATTTTCAGTTATGATTAATATGCTACACGTAAATAGATATAATACACTTGTGATGTAGGTACTTGACTTGGATATAAAGTAGCATGACAACAGCAAAAAAAAGTTGACTATATAGTCTTATGGAAAGCTTTCCCCGAAACCCTTCAAAGGATCCTTCTAAACCATAATGATTTGTCTTGGCGTGTCTCTTCCTTCTCTCTGGCGACTCAAACATCTCTAAACTTTATCCTGTCCTGTGAATAACAAATATGACAGTTGGTTGTAAAAACTTTAGATTATGAATTCTTCCCAATTGTGCAGTGTGTATTGTACTGCGGTTACTATTACGTCTGGTTGTCTGTTAGAGAGTGAGTGGATGGATGGAAATGAAATTTATTGTCTTCATATTACAATATTAATAAATATCCTTATTATACTTTCTCCGTCTTTTCCTAGAATTTTTCCTGTTGTTGCTTCTCCGTCAAAAGTTTGATCTCTTGTTGCTTCTGGGTTTCTCTCTTTCTGAAAGATGAGATTTATCTTTGTTGAAATTTGAGAGTTGCTCTTGTAATTTCTTCAGATTCTATGATTACCTTTTTTACCTTGAGGGTTGATAAGACTGATGACGATAAGGGAAAAAAACTTGTCACTACCAAGTACACAAAACTGTCTTTGTAGACGAAAAGGAAATTGGATATTTCTACCATTTCATACTTGAAAAGAATAGTCAATAAATTATTTGTTTTTTATCTCCATTATGCAAGTAATTTCTATACCTACATGTATTTACCTATTTATTTGTCTCTTTCAGGACGAAAAAAACCAAGTGCTTACCACAAACGTTTGGCTGGATCAGGTAAGAAAACTATACCGATATTATTATTATTATTATTACAATAATCAGGTGGCCTAAGGCAAAATACGTTCCATTGCGGTTTTGTACTTGGCTGGAATCGAAATATTGTTTTTTCGTACCTGAAATACATACAAAGCGGGTGTGTGTAGTAATCAATCTTGGTTTATTACATCTGTCTGTCTGCCCTTCCTCTCGCCTGGCGAAACTAGGCAGATAGGCGTCTAATAATAAGTAAGAATAGAAAAAGGCATATATGGTATATGTGATATAGACTCAAAAAGAAAGAAGGAAGACAGCCAATTATACAGATCTCTTTGAAAACGTTCTAGAGAAAAAGAGTAGTCAATGCATATAAGGTTGGGTGAATAAAATATCTATTGATTTATTAGTAGCCGTATAATATAATACAGCAACATCTTAATGTTTAAGCTGATTAAAAGGGAGACTTGATTATTTATTTATTGATTGTCGCTGTAAAGACATACACGTGTGTTATTGCGTGAGCAAACCTCTTTATTTATTCCATTGGTGCCCTAGTCTTTTCTCTCCCTGGTCCATAGCAATTTACGTTAACAGCCCGCTCATTAGAGCATGTTTTCACGACAGACTCAATGGATAAAAAGGATTTATTTTTAGGAATTCATTCCAAGGCAATCTGGATGTTGTCATGCTGCCGCTTCACCGAATGAAAATGAAAAGCGTACTTATTCAGTGGGACAAATAAGTCATTATCAACGTATATGTATTCAGCGTACATGTTCGTTAACTTCACACATACTTATTGCATGCGTTCTATTATGCTATGTATAACTTTCATCGTGTATATAATAGTAAAAAGTCTATTTATCAACCTGTCCTTCATTCTCAATAAACATGTTTCACATAACTTTACTTTCTATTCAAGTCTAACAATTTGAAAAGGGAAAATTCGGTGAAAAAGCCTTCTGTTTATATTACTATTATCATCAACAACATCACGTTGAAAAGTTTTAAATTTTTTTACAGCTGCTCTTGACAAGGCACTAGTATAGATACCTAGTAGATAGAAACCACAATAATGATAATAGTGATCGTTGTCTTCATGAACATCACACGACGCGGCGTGACCATCATCAACACATTTACCAACCTATTTACTTTCCCTTTTGTTATTTGTCTCTAATGTTTGGAGAGATAACGGTGAAAGCTTTCATTTGTATGTACTACCCACTACTATATATACTCTTTTTATTTTCTTGTGGGAACCAGTGTTCATCTGATGATGCTATTCTGCGGTTAATACACTCTACTCTATTTGCACAGGTCCAGCAAACCCAGCAAACATGAAAAGTTTCCTATGGGAAAAATTGTAAACTGGTGCGATACGTACAACATGTCCATCGCATTTTTTTAAACGCAGTCAGTAAGACTGAGAGCTGACTAGCAAATAAACAGTTGTACTGGTTTGATCTAGATATGTATTATATATTTGTACATATATACATACGTTATGGGATTTTGACCCAGTTGCAAAACAGGTTTATATTGAGTGAACTTTACTCCTACTATACTTACTACGAACTGATGATGATCTCAGTAATGTTCTCAAAATGGTAAATTTTTTGTATTCTTTAAATGTTCGCAGAAATATTTTCTTTCCTCACGTTTTCTTCTGATTAGGCATTTACTACAAAACCATCATCATCACCATTATTGCCATTTCCACTATTAGCAAACATTATTTTTTTGCCTTGTATTTTAATTCTAGGAATGGAATGATGAACTACTGCGGTGGGATCCTAAGGACTTTAGTGGCCTAGAAGAAATCCGTATTCCCTGTGAACGTATTTGGCTGCCGGACATCGTGCTGTATAACAAGTAGTAAATTCATATTTACGTGTGCTTTTTTTCTTTCTCATCTCTCTCATGCTTTCCTTTTCTTTATCCATTTCTTTCAATACATTTATATATTTTTTTTCTCTTGCATTTATTTCTCTGTTGTAGTGCTGCTGTTTCTGCAAAACTTTCACTTTCCCGTTTCATTTATTTTTTATTTTTTTTGTTTTTCTTTCTTCTTTTCTCACTTTACTACTATTTTTCTTTTTAATATTTTTTTGTTTATTTTCTGCTCAGCCATTATCAACACCAAGCTTTTTGCCGCTGATTGTCAATTTTTTTTCCTTGGCTTGCCTTGAGAAACTATTTTGTCTACTTTTGTACTCCAACCTTTTTTACAACGGAAAAAGGAAAAAAATATACATTTAGGTATTCTAGTGTTTTTGACGTGTGCTTCACAAAACGCGGTAAACAGCGCCGTAAGTGAAAATAATATTTGCCAAGTGTGTTTTTGATAAAAAGTGTTTGAAATGTATTTTTGAACTAACTTTTGAAAACTAAAAGTACAAAAAATACTAGTAATTTCTGCGCTGGATATATTTTTTGCTCAGAAATATCAATAAGTATAAATAATTTTGCAATAATAGCTACTAGATAGACTAGACTGTAGCTAGACAAAATAATACACTCTTTTTTACAGAATTTTTTCATTATTGTTATTACATTAATGTTATTCTTGTTCTATTCTTCTTCTTGTTGTGTTGTTGTTGTGTTTTTATTTGTCTCTTATGAGCGTATAAATAATATGAGTCACGTGAGAATAAGCATTAAATAATGACAAGGTGTTCTGAAACCAAGGTGTCGTAATGTTTTGAATGATTCATTTGTTGTCGTATATGTGCCCCTCCCTGCTACCGCCGAACAACAATACTACAGCGCTGATGACTACACGAGAGGATATATGCCCAGCCGCGCCATGGTAAGATACGATAAAATATTCAAAATAATTTATTACTATGGACGAAGAACCCAAAATATGTGCTAGCTTATATATTTGCCCTGGTCGGAGGTGGAATAGTTATGAAAGGAATTTTCTTGTTACTTCCTGCAGCTGAATAGGTTATTGTTGTTGTAAGTTTTTCTATTGACTGGTAAATTAATTCAATAAAATACTAGGAAATAAACGATTTATTATTTTGACCGTGGGAGAAAGGGAGATAGAGAACTAGGAAATATTTGGTTTTTTATATGTGATGTTGGCATACTGTGATTTTGTTGCTGTGAGGATGATGATGATGATTGTGATATTGTTTTGTTTTTTATTTTTGAAAGAAAAGAGATTACTTATTAGATAAAGCTATAAATTCATTCACGGAATATTTCGGCAAGAAACATAGGAGCTGGAGCTGTAGTGGCCATGTATGCAATGTATGTAGGTACTCAGGTGGTACGAAACAAAAAGCGGTGGTGTAAGTAAAAAATAATAATAGACACAGCCTACCTCTGATATTGCAAAGGTAAATATGTTCTTCATTGCGGTAGAAATGATCTTATGACCTACAGAAAATAAAATAGTTGCGTATAGTTTACTATTGACTAACTAAATCTGCATAATATACTTTTTATATAATACTGAAATAAGTTTTCAAAAGTTTTGAATATTCTGCAGTCCTTGTAAACTGCCCAATAGATAGATTCTACTAATGGGGAGAACTAAGACGCATACATTATTATGGTAGTCAAGACGCAAAAAATATTGAGAAAAGTTGAATTTTGTTTATGCCAGGTTCCTTTTACTTGATTACAATTTGATTTCGTAATCACGATTTGATGACAGACATGACGTGTGTGGGTGGGGTAAACTGAACAAGTCAATAATTTAGATGAAAAAAATGTTTTTGAAAAAAAAAAAGTTATCTTGCCTCGCACACCAAAGAAACTCTCGGTTAAAAAGTATTACCAGCAGAAAAAGTAGAGAAGCAGGCATTATATATATCTTTTATGAAGAAAAGTTGCTTCATGGCGAATTGAATTTAAATTCTGAGAAAAACTTNAGAAAAAGTAGAGAAGCAGGCATTATATATCTTTTATGAAGAAAAGTTGCTTCATGGCGAATTGAATTTAAATTCTGAGAAAAACTTTCTCAGCTATTTTGCACCAGACTGTGTAAATAGATCAAAATAGCTGTAAGTTTCAGAGATGCAGGTAAAAATTTATTTCTAATTCATGTCATGTTCTGTGTTGGGTAACTTTCAAGGAAACAAGTGAAGTTAAGCGTGACCAAACATCAACTCAAGAAAACTTTCAAATAAAGAAATTCGAATGTATCCAAAGGCATAAAAGCTGCTTCTAGTTATTTTTTTTGAAACAAAGTGAATCATTTGTTGACACACCCGGCTGTTTTCTGCTTTTTATCTCATTCAACTCGACCAACTATCACCTGTCAAAGCTACCTGATTACAATCTGGAGAAAGAGAGAAAAACTCTTGCGTACCAATTAGGCATGCATGCATTTCTGTTACTATATACATGTTTATTGTCCAAATACACATAAAAATCAATCGGCTCATGTTCTCCTTTCAAATATTTCAAAATTTAGCTCAACAACTTTATTTTTGAAAATACACACACACGCATACACTGCAACGGATCGAAAATTACTCTGCTGTTTTTCTCTCTTTTTCTTTGAGTTTTTGTACTTAATGCTTATTCAACTGAGAATTAGGTAGTTTTCTAGAGATTTTCCAATTTTTCTTTTTTCCCATCTCTTTATATGTTATATATTTTTCCGTACCAACTCTACTGCAGTCTTTCAAACTCAAACTGAATTGGATTTTTTTTCTGTGGGATTGACAAGGAAGATAGGTAAAATGAACAGCTCATCATTTTCTTGTTCCTACAGACTACCTTTACGTAACTAAATGAGCTTCTAATGGCTTTTCTGTTTTCAACCTTATCTTCTTGTTTTTTCACATAAAATCCTTCAACAAAATCCTCGTCATCATCATCATCGTCATCATTGCAATTCACTCTCGGAGACTTATGCATCCTTTTCTCATTCACCAATACAAACAAGCTGGTATACACTAACTTTTTATTTTCTCAAAACGAAAAATGGTAAACCAAACATGCCAGAAAATGCTTTTTAGTCCACACTTGTTATCTTTGTAAATAAATATACAACTGGATATGTATTGCATATTATTTTTCATCTTTGCAATTGCTTCACCAGACAGTTTACTCGTCATCCGTAATGTCATGATGATGATGATGATGGTACAGAGCATTCATTCATAAAATATTGCATACCATTTATTCTCCGCACCAATAATACTTTTCTGACAAAGTTTGTAAAAAGCAAAACTAGAGCAAATCTTCACTCTCACGTTACTTGTTTTTTTGCAAAATAGATAGTGCCCGTGTAGATAGGTAGTTCAAAGAAAATGTTTTATGGCTTGTTAGTATCATTCATCATCATCATCTTGCTTGAATGAAATGAAATGAACAGCATCATCATTTTTCAAGTGCTTCTTGTCCGCCACACACACAAACGATAACAAGAGATCTGACAAATGAACAAACCCCGGACGTTTTAAAAAGGAGAAAGAAAGGAAGAGGCTTCTCTCATCATCATTAGAGTTCAAGATTTGTTCCCGTCAAAAAAAATCCAGCGGGCTGTCAATGAGTATATCAGAGGATATAAACATTTTTTTTATCTTTTTTAACAAAAAATAAAAGACTAGAGTGTTTGGGTAATACTTGTATACGTTTCATAGGAACCCACTTATCAAAGTGAATACAAAAAAAGCTTTGAGCCAATTTAACTTTTTTTGAGCTTTTATTAAGCCGAAAAATCAACCGTAATAAAAAAGCCAGCATCAAAACCAATACAATGCATCTGCACATCAAAGAGCCGTGCTCTTCTGCTGATGAAGTGGGGATGACGCTAATTGGCGTGTCTGGTTCTCTGGCTGTAATTTTATGTTATTACTATTATTATTATTATTATATCACATCAAAGAGCCGTGCTCTTCTGCTGATGAAGTGGGGATGACGCTAATTGGCGTGTCTGGTTCTCTGGCTGTAATTTTATGTTATTACTATTATTATTATTATATATTCCTAGCATATCACTTGAAATGGAGATTCTTTTAAAACAAAAATTAAAGCTCTTCTACAAATCATGCATATTTTATCCTATAACTTTTTATATATATTTTTCCAGGTAGATGTGAAAAAGCTCAAGAAGGATATTGACTTGGATAATTACGTGACAAATGGAGAATGGGATCTGCTCAGAGCGGACCTTACAAGGAACGTTGTTGTATACCCCTGCTGTCACGAGCCTTTTCCTGACGTTACCGTGACTCTGGTTATTCGTAGGAAAACGCTGTAAGAACAAAAAAAAGCACTTTTTATTTTTCCTCTATATATACTCCTTCAAATTTTATGGATAATGCACAATTCTCACAAAAAAAACAAAAAAATGCAATTATTATATGCATGCATGATGTATATACATACACACTCGATAAAATATGCAAATAAGTGTGTGCGTCTGTCTTTTCAACTTTGATCATTCTACCGTCACTTCACTTCTCTGTTCTGTTGATGTTTTCTGACAAAAAAAACTAATGATGTTTTTCGATTTTCTTTCCAGGATTTTCCAAACATCAAATCTAATGTTTTTTTACCTGTGTACTTATCTGCTTATTTTAGGTATTACATATATAACATAGTGCTTCCATGTATGATGCTGTCAGCGCTAACACTCCTTGTCTTCTGCCTGCCACCCGACAGCGGCGAGAAAATTGCTCTTGGCATCACCGTCCTCCTTGCATTTTCCGTTTTTATGTTGGCTATCAGCGAGTAAGTCAGGATATACATACTACTTACTACACAACAAAAATAGTAGCAAGCTGAGGAGTAAAGTGAAAGTCAATATTTCAATATTTTTCCGTTTTCCTGTTTTTGTTTTTTCAAAATATTATATAGATAAGAGATTCTTTGTTATTATGGTTACAATGATGATGATATATATATAATGTTAATATTTTTGTTGTTTATATTTTAAGGTGTATAGTATTTTGTACACATTTTATGTCTACAAAAACGGAAAAGATTTTTTTGAGCTGTTTTATTTTTCTTTGAATTTGCTAATGCTTTTCTCTTCTCTTTGCTCACAGGGCTCTTCCGGAAACTTCAGAATCAATACCGCTTATTGGTAAGTTTTATACTTTTATTTGATGTTTATAGCAAGAGAATGGGAAAAAGAATAGTTGTAGCAGCAGCAGCAACTTAATTTGCTCAGAGTACAATTTGACTGTTAAATTACGCCTAGTTTAATTATACTTAACAACGTCAAATGCCACTGCCATTTTAGCGATTGTGCTGGCAAAACGCATGTGTAGATAAAAGCACAACTCTCTAGAGAAAAACGTATAGGTAGTAAATGAAAAAGTTTGGGGAAAGTATATACGCTCCTTTCAAACTTAATTAAATCTTAGGTACAATACTAGGTAATATAAATGGTAGTGGTTCCTAGTACAAAAAATAGAATGACTTCTTTTTTTCCTAATGATGACTAATGATCTGCGTTTGATAATGTTTTTAGTTTGCTGCTGACTGATGCATACTAATGCCTAAATACCAATTTGAAGTTGATGAAAAACAGATCATTATTGTACCTAATAGAAAGGCATGCACAATAATAGAATATTAAAATCTAAACAAGGATTCAAAGAGTCAAAAGATTTTATGCAGTCTGTTTTTTGAAGTTTTTCTTTGTAAACCAACGTTTAGAAATTATTAACGAAAATTATTAGAAAGCCGAAATAAAGTAATATTTTCCCTTTTTTGTTTACATGTTGAGAAAGGGAAATTGGGAAATATATTTGTTGATGAAAACAAACCAAAAAAATTGTTTGAACCAGCCTTTGTGTCTCTTTTTGTATTGACGAAAGTTAAAAGTGGACACTTATGTTGGGAATTTCAATCAGAATGCTACACGTGTTTTCTTGGTGAAATAATATGTCAAAAGCTAAGTAAGCAAAGAGGTAGCTAATTGAAATTTCAAGCGGAATCCAAAAGACGTCAATAATAGTTTTGAGAAATACTGGTATAGTAAGCAGGTTACAAAAGCTCAATAGAGCATTTAAAAGAGTTAATTAGGGTGTAGCGTTAATAATACAAAAAGTACAAACGTTTTATAGCATTTTGTGTTAGAATTTTTTTTAGTTTTTCTCCATGTATCCACATGTAATGCTCTACCTTGTTATCTATATTATACATCTTTTATTATTCCTTTAGGAATCTACTTGACGGCAGTCATGGCAATCACTTCAATTTCTGTGATTGTTACCGTAGTTGTTTTTAAATCTTCACTATCTCGGCCCACGCGTTCGTCCCGTGCCGACCTGGCTCAAGTAAGTTTACTATTAAATAAACAAGCTGCAACTTTCACTGCTGCTACTACGTGTTATATACACATGTAATTTGCCAATTTAAGCGTGTACAATTTTTTTTTCGAGTAGAAGTTTTCTATGGGTACTTTCTCTCATGCTAGCTGAACAGCAATAAAATGCAAATTTTCACTCTCATTCTCTCCTCCAACCATGGTTGTTATGCTATGTACCTATAGTAGTCAAGGACACACACATCGTTACTCTTATTTACGACGATGTTGTGGGAATACATCCATTACTGCATTGTGACAACTCGCGCAAGCATTTCTTTTTCCTGTTTGGCAGTTTTCCCTGCAAACTTTAACGGCTTTCCACTTTCTCTAGGAAACTATCTCCATTCATAGCACTCATAACACTGATAATAAAACGCATTACGTAAATTGACCATAAATATTTAAATAATTACATCTACTACTCCAAAAACCTTATACTACGTTCGTTGGCGTATTTACAAAGTATGCTTGTCTCAAAGTAGTAAAATACAGAGACTGAGATTAGCACGATGCATATAGGTAATTATTTAGTTATTTTACTAATTACGACATCGACATGCCATGAAATTAAATAACATCATCGGAGCGCTTCGTTCATGCATGCACTATCGAATACCCAAGCTAAAGTATGAAAATCTGATTTTCCCACATTTCATTTTCTCTCTTCCTCCTCAACCAAATCATCCTTCTCTTCATAGTAATAATGAATGAGCACTGTTGTATAGCTTTGCAGCATTTTGCAATACAATGAAATTGAATTCCACAAAAAAGAGGCATTTTATTTATTCTCTCTGGATTGAGTTTTCATCGAGAAAAAAGGATTACGGAAAAAGGATCCGGGTAATGGAAGCGATGACAAATCAGCGTTACTTAGTATAAAAAATGTGGTAGCAGAACCCTTGTCACATGAATGAAGCAATGTCACCATCATCAGCATTTTACCAAGAGTATATATTATTATTACCTATACCCTCTGCAGTAAACTTTTGACAATAGGCTTTATAATACATTATAAACGGCTAAATTGTAGAAACATACACTATTATTATTATTATTTATAAAGAGAATTTTGGTCACGTGATCTTTGCCATGACGGTTGGACTACTGCTGCGTTCTCCTCCGTCGTCTCATTTCCTATTTCATCATTCATTCTCTTTTCTCCCCGAGTGTGGTGGTGCATAGATAGATAGTGTATAGGTATAGGTATGTGCATGTAGGCCTTAGATCGACAAGTAAGGAGATTGTTCAGCCAGTGAGTTGTGAAATTTAATGAACTTGTTTTCCCCTTGTTTTATTGTTGCTTGCCTGCCTCAATAATAGAAGTAAACGTTATTAGGATATTAGCTTCACGACTCACTTCACTTTCAAAACAGTTTTGCGAACTGCTTTATATATTCCTCTTCTGAACGTATAAAAGTAAGGAAGCAAAAAGTAGATGAGCATGACATGGCACACGAAGGGAACAAAAAACCGGAGATCAAGCAACAAGGTTTCTCAATCATTTTGTTGATAATACGTTTGTGGTGGTGGTGGTGCTGCTGCTGATGATGACGATCCAGTCAATCAATACAGAAATTCCATTATGTCGTCGTTATGTTGTTTTCCTTTCTCATCTCCTCATTGAAACTACAACACTTTACCGTAAAAACTGTAACCAACCATGTATAGGTATGCATAAAAAACAAGTATATTCATGAATGCAATCCCATGCAAAAAAGGAATAAAAAAATATATAGCGTTAGTAACTACATACAAATAATATTACTTATGTACATACATTATCATTCACTTTTTCAACGTTTTACAAAATTTCAAAAGTGATTCAGGGCATCCTCCGGAAATCCTTTACTGTCTTGTATTCTTGTCCTTCTTCACATCATCATCACCAACAGCTTCACAATAAGCAAATAACGCGAAGCAACCCATCACCACCAAATATTTATGCAGCATCAGCTCGATCGCACACACACACACAAAACAGAGAGCTATGTAAGGTCATCATATCATTATCTCACAAGAGTGAGAAAATACTGTTGACAATGCTGCTTTCACATTCTCTTTTTTCTTCACATTCAATAGCAGTCTGACTGGGTTGGTGTCTCGGTGCGATGCGATGCGGTGGATTGCATGTAGTGATGGTGGTCTGGTATACATACCTATATATATTTTATATGTGTATACTGGAAAGTTTCTGGCGTGTGGAAAAACCAAGGAAATGACGATATTAAAGTGATGATTACGATGATATGATAACATTGGCAAGGACTATTACAAGTGTAAAGTGTAACAAGAGGGCACAATTTCATGTTCATGTGATGGCATTCATTGGAGCATAAAGAAAAAAGATGTAAATAGGTTTTGCATAATATTTGTTCCGCGTAACCCACCAGCAGCAGCCTATAATATTTTCTGCATGCATGACATAGACTTTTCATCATGGGAAATGTGACAAATATTCTACATTACAATGCGTTGGGTGGTGGCGGTGGTGGAGTTGAAGTTAAAAGATGCTTATTTCGAGTCATGAGTCATGATGACTTGAGTAGTAGTGATGACGATGCAGAGCAGACTATCGTCGTTGTCGCCGTCGTCATTTCGTAATGATATTGATGCGGTTTGATGGAAACGCGTGTCGAGGCTTGTTTGATGTTGGGAATGTTGTGATAGAAAATTGGGTGAAATGTAACGTGTACAGCTTATGGTCCGAGGGAAAGGCATTGCTTTTGTTGCAAGGACAACTAAATACATTTTTTGTTTTGTGGTTTCACTTTTAGTCCATCCTATTACTTTTTATGCTAATAATAAATGGAAGCAATATTTAAGCAAATGGCACGTGTGTCGGGTTCAGTCTTTTGCTTTTAAACTCGCAAAAATTCGCATACAATTGAGTGTCAATGGCGTGGAAAATTTCATGATTCCTTAATTTACTTGCAATTTAATTAGGTAGTTGATTTATTCAGAAATACACTTCTCACGGGAAAAATTTCTCTGAAAAAAGGGGGTAGAGAGAAAGTTGTTGCGAAACGTTTACAACGGAATGTTTTGTTTGATGATGTTTGTTTGGATTTACATTTACTTGTTGCTAATTTACCATTTCTTTTCCACAAACAGGTGCCTTTTGCCTGAAGACGATGTTAATTTTATCCGTCAGAAGAGTTTGCTAATCCCTGCCGCACGTCGACAACCCAAAAGTGGTAGTCTAAAAAGAAGTCATGTTTACATCCCCGCCACAACAAATGCCAGCGGTGCCACACACCCTGATAAGCATAGTGCCTATGACACCACCGGAGGTGGTGCCGACGATGGAATTACAGAATGTTCCTCAACCGAGTCAGTGAACAACGAGAGAAAGACTATCACTCCAGCTGCTCCTGGTTGCCACTTCAACTACGATGATGTCATGGACTCAACGAGGGAAGCGAGAAGACGTCATAATACCACTATTACAAACACTAGACAAAATCCCATTTCGAGTAGCGGAGCCTCTATCCCTTCATCAGCTTCGATGCCATCTCCCTCTCATAATGATGCCTCAGGCACCACCGTCCCAGCTTCATCAGCAACAACAATAGCTGCCGCAGCAATAGCCGCTGCAGCCACCCGGGGTAGTGGTGCTCATCACCCCCACTTTTCTCTGCCATCTAACAATACTCCTACTGGTACATCCACAGATGCCATGTGTGAGGACCTTGTGAATGCTGTTCGCTATCTGATGAGCATTCAAGAACAAGTAGAAAGTCAAAATGTTCTTGTGGCAGAATGGAGACTTGTCGCTCAAGCCGTTGATCGTATTCTTTTTTGGATTTTTGCTGTAATGACTATAGTCTCAAGTACCGTACTACTTCTCATTTTGCCTCTGTACAAGCGCAGCACTTACTACGGGCCCACTATGCCCATGGGTGAAAGTGATTTCAATGGAACAGATGCTGCAAATGATACGTTTGAATGGAATTTGACAAGCACGACGGAAGAAACACTAATCGGCTAAAGCTATACAGCAATGAAATCATTTGGTGCTAAAAAATGTGAATACAAAAGTGCATACTTGACTAAAAATGGATAATACATTTACATATATAAATAAAATATAATAATACTCTTATCAACATTTTCTGAGATTCAATTAAGATTACAAATTTAGATAAGAAAAAAATGAATGAGAAATAAATGCCAGTTGAATATTTAATGAATGGAGAATAGTTGCAGTTTAATGAATTTTAATGTGAGTCAAATGACAGCAAACTTCAATTCAGCATTCAGCCATTGCAAACAATCTTACGGGAATGAGTTTGAATGAATAATAAAAGGAATTTGACTGAAAACGAAAGAATTTTTTTTATGAAAATTGAATATTGATTTTATTATATTGATTTTTTTTTCTTTTTGAT
>JAHZMT010001676.1:0-20274 GCA_027743785.1 Sinhomidia bicolor | reverse complement strand
CAATAAGAAAAAAAACTGAAGCTTTTTTTTCTCCACAAGAGTCGGTGTACCGTCGATCCCTCTGGTAATTGCTGTAATCTGGGTTTAGGATCGTGAGAAAAAAGAAGAAAGCGTTGCTGTTGCTTTTCTTGTCCAGACAGGAGCGGTGATATCGTCGTTGCAGTAATGCAGTGGATATTTTTCTTTTCAGTTGCTTTCACTGATTTAGCAATATTGTGGACCGGAGTGGTGAATGTATTATTTCTTTGACCGGGTACCTTATATTTTTTGTAGCCTTTTTTTTTACCAAGTCACGACTTTATTATTTTTTTCCTTCAAGAAATTAAAGATGAAAGCGAAATGACGACAAAATGACGGTGATTAGATGATGATCTTGTTTTTTCCTTTCTTTTTGTGATGACAGGTGTGCTTGACTGACAGAAGCAGGAATGAAATTCGTGCAGTTTATTCTCGTTTTTTTCTCTCTTCCTATACAAAATGGTTTCACCACCGAAACGGGAATAAACGGTTTTTGCTGCTGTTTTCTTAAAGAAACAAATTGGAATAGACGCGACACACGAGTCTAAGAAAATAAGACGGTTTATTTCTCAACTGTTTTTATTTTTTTCACGGATTCACTTTCCCTCTTGCTGCTACTGACGCAAAACTTAATGTTCTTTCAAAAAGGAGTGTGAAAAACAAAAGAAAGAAAGCAGTATAGAAGGTTCTTTTTTATTGTTATTAAATTTACTTAGATAACTCCAACAAAAACGCAAAGATGAAAAACGCTGGTTATCTTGTGTGTTGTAGAAAATAAAAGAAGATTTTTTTTCTATGTTGAGTGTGTATGTATGTGTTTTTGTGAGAAAGAGACAGAGAGAAAGAGGACTTGTGTGATTCCTGTGATGATGATGAAACAGGTAAAAGTAGAAATAAAATGATATGAGACTCAGGATTTTTTGGCTGTGTCCATGTTACGTGCTCTATCAACAATGTGTGCCTCTTGACAAATACAAGCCCTCTATATAGCCCAAACCGTTCTTCTTCTTCTTCTTTCCTCACAGCAGAAAGGCAGCAAGCAGCAGTAGAGTGTCCCAGTCGTCTTCTTCACCTTTTCATAGCCCAGCTCTCCGTTGAACAGCAGTAGTAGCAAAAGGCAAGCTCAGCTCCGTCAGTGTGCCTCTGTCTTGCTTTTCGTGTGAGTTACCAAAAACAAGCAGCCCGTGTCTTTCAATATGCAGTAGTGATGGTAGCAGCAGTAGTAGTGGCAGTAGCACAATGCAACTCTTCTTCTCGTCTTCGTAGTACCGCTTCTACTTGTGGTGGCAATAGTTGCTGTTGTAGTAATAGTCCGTCGCCGTCGTCGTATCACACACAAAGTCTAATCTATAAAGTTTACGTTACGTTTTTCACTCTGCTTGGCTCTGCTTTGCCGTTATTATCGAAGAAACCTCTTCTCCTTTCCTAAATCCCAAGTCCTGCCTGACTTGGCCTAGTCAAGTGTTGTAGTCCTTTCTTGCTTGCTTTCCAAGTTAGTTTCCCAGCTTGCTGTGGAATTCCTGTACAACAACTAGCACAAGCAGCAGCAGCGGCGGCAGCTCCTCCGGTGTGTATATTATGTGTGTGCAGTTAAGTTGGAGCTAGTAGCCGTTGTATATAGATACAGAGGCATTCACTCTTTCTCTTGGATTATTTGAATCTCCTTGCTGAAAACACTATAAGAATTGCTGTGAGCGAGCGGATAACGGAGAGGAAAAAAAAACTTTACCAGAGAACTAGAGAAAAAGAGTTACCATAGAAGAGCATCAGAAATTGTAATAGAAGTAGCAGTGTCACAGACTTTGCTACTACTGCTCATGATGATGATGATGATATGGATGGTGAGCATTTATAGTATTTTGTATAGTATTAGTATGGCGAAAAAAATAGTCTGTTATTCTCTTCTTTTCAGTGGTCTGAACAGAGTCACCACAACACACATACATAACACACGGAAAGAGAGAGAGAAAAATGCCAAGTCGTATCGTTTTGCCTGTAAAAGTAGTCAGCAAACACGTAGTTATTATTATATAGTAGGTTAGCTTCGTGTGTGTGTGTAGTATTTTTTAATGTTTTTTTTCTCTGTCTATTTCGCTGTTATTGCAGTAGTAGTGGTGGTAGTAGTAGTAGCAGCAGCACTATATTTTTATGCTTTGTAGCATAATATTATTACAACGTGTGTGAAGGGAACTGCTTGTTGGTGAATGGCAAAAAAATATTTGGTTCCATGCAAAAACGGATATGATACGTGAAGATAGGAAGACTGGTGGTGGTGGTTGTTGGTGGCGTTGGTGATGTTGCGAGCTTTTTTTATATATTTTTTTGGATTGTGATATATGAGCAGGGACTATTGGACTGCAGTTTGCTGGACTAGAGCTGAACTGTGTATTAATGCCGCGTGTTTTTTATATTAGCTTCAATTCTCTAGTTGTCGTATATTACAGTTTTTTTGTTTGAATTCACACAAAAATACGAGTAATATGTAGCAGTAAGTAATATTTTTTTTGCTGTCGTGTAGAGGTGATTTTATGTGGACTGGACTCAGCTCACTGGGCTTGGAGTGAGGAGAGAGACAAAGAGGAGGAGAGAAGAAAGAAATTCATGTTTAATAATATGTATGTATGATGATTACAAAACGCTGCTGCTGCCGCCGCCGCTGCAGAATAGCGTGAGCATATGAAGTATTTATATATAAGTAATAATAATAATATGATATCAAGTGGTTAAATATACACTTGTTGTAATATATGGGTACGGAAGCTGAAGAAGGGGAACATTAAACAACAACGGTGAAAAACATATAGGTATAATATATTGGATAATAATAATAATATTATTATATTCTTTTCTTTGTTATATGTTCACCGTGTCCTATTGCTTATGATGTGGTCACTCATTCCTTCTCCTGCTCTCTTACTGCTACTACTTAATCCTGTTGGAGTTTTTTCTCTGTATTTTTGAGGACAACGTAGATGGAGATTGTGAAACAAGAAGAAACATACGTGGTCGTCAAGAGGAACATTAAATATATACATGCATATTGTTTTGTATAGGTATATTAATCCTTTCTAGTAGAGGGGATTGGACACTACTACTAGTAGTGGTAGTGGTAGTAGCAGTACTACGTGGAAATTGGACGTGTGTCTCTTTTCCCTTGATGGCGTGTTGTTTTGCAAAGAGTGCTCTTTTATCTCTCCCTGCGCTTCTCTCGCTTGTTTCCTTCGTTAGTTTCTGACTCGACTTTCTTTTCCCATAAACAAAACTGATTTAAATGTATTGGTCATGTAGGGAAAGAGGAATGAATACAAGTCAAAACAAGAGTAGTACACGTTGTAAGTTTAGTTTCAGCTTGTTTTCCGGCAGATTTGTCTTGCTCAGGTTGATCAGAGTTGAGGGTTTTTTTTGTGTTTTGTACTTTTTTTTAGAGTGGGCAAAAAATTTCGGTATTTTGAGAGTCAGACTTTTGTATTGCTTTCTTTGCTTGACCGACCGTCCTCCTTTGTATTGTTATTTTCCAACGTTGAAGTCCTTGCGTTCAATAATACAATGGCTGACATTCCCAGTTAACAAAACGGTTGGTTATTGATGGAGCATCCTGATGATGATAATGGTGATGCTTTCATTTTTATTCTTTACTTTTCAAGACTTTAGACTTGTGATTCAATCAAGTCAAGAAGTGGGCAGCAGCTCGACGACAAATTGAGAGGAGCAAGAAGGACAAATAGGAAGGGAATCTTGAATGCATGCATCATGACATGTTTATTTCTTGGGAGAGACTTGTTTGTTGCTTGGAGTTTTACCCTTTTTTAAATACAAGTTAACTTGTGGTAGTTGATAGAATATGGCATCAGTTGACAAAATAGCTTGTATGACATTATTTTCTTCTTCTTTTTTGCTCATCTGCTTTCCATACAGACTTTCAATCAAAATCGCTTGGTTTTCCGCATCTTCACAAATGTAAATTATCTAAACGGGATTTCTCCTCATAGTACATATATCATCCATACAGACAACACAACTGCTAAGGCAGCAACAGTATGCAAAGTTAGCAAATGAAGTGTAAAGAAAAAAAGACTAGAAAATGCAACTGTTTTTGCTTTCGCTATACCTTGTGGTTCATTTTACGTTCATTTCTTTGACAGTCTCTATAGGTAGAAGTAACAGTGGTAGCCTCCGCCTTTAGGTATTACCATACCATAAGCGTCTGCTAAGAACATATTGTGTCGTATACAATAGATGTTTTTTTTCTGTTTGGATTGTCTAAAACCAAGCAGCCAGCTCGTTTCCTTCCTTTCTTGTCCTCCTTTATATTTCTTCTTGTTTCTCTTTTCCAAATAATACCTTCTTTCTCGTCTTTGCATGCATGCATATGTAAAATGCTTAAATCATTTAGTTAATTTCATTCCTCTTCTCTCTCTCTTCTCATGTGTGTGTGTGTGTGCCGATCGTCAACATGGGCCACTTTTTTGTAAGTTCACCAAAGTTCACTTTCTTTATTTTCTTCCATTCATACGAGCATTGCATTGTGTTATATCCAGTAGAACATTTTTAGATATTCTACATCCATTCCAGTAGTAGGATGTATCTATTTTGTATGTATGTATGTATGTTCATAAAGCACACAAGAAAAACCTCAAACAAAAATGTCAATCTTCTTTCTATCCTCGCTAATGCATGCAGAGAAAAGGTTTTTTCCTGCCTGTCCTGTCGTCGTCGTTGACTCAACTCAACTCACCTCTCAAAAGAAAAAGTCAGCTAGTTTTCATGCATTCACTCAAACTCACATCCACATCGTAAAATCATCAGCAAAGAGTACTACTATGTAATGCTACACACATAAACCATTACAGCGGCATACAGCAGCATTAGTGACAGACTCGTTGCTGTCGTCGTCGTTGTCGTCTTTGAAACAAACTCTATGAATCAACTATCATGATATTTTCATCATCGCTCTTGTAGAAAACGATGAATGTACGTATGTTTTTCTCCCTTTTTTCTTTCTTTTTTTTAACTTCGCCTTTACTTCTTATTCCTGTCGCCTGTACAGTATACCCAATTGGTATTGCATGCTTCCACCACTTTTTTCCAAGTGACATTTACTCTGACGAGTAGTATTTTTATCTTGCCTTCTTTCTCCTGTACTCTTTAACGTGCAGTTTTTATGTCTCTATTCTAATGACGTGAACGTCAAGTAAAAAAAGTCTTTTTCTATATGAACAATATAGTTACTTGATTTGTAAATGTATTTGTATATACCATTTGTATTTGTATATACTTCTGGACATTATCCGTTTTAGATGATATGTGTGATATGAATGCAGCGAGGTATTGCGTTTCTTTTTTTTAGTAAAAAATATATAATGTCTATGTGTATTCCTACATATTTATTATGCGATCGTTTTCTCCCGTCGTCGTATTCTCGGGGCTTTTTCTGAAGTGGTTTGGCGGAGCAATGGTAAATAAATTCAGTTAGTCATTTTGTTTGACAAAGAATATATAAAAAGAATGTTTTGATGTATACCATACTGTATAGTAAATCCAACATGACCGGAGAATTGTTCAGATGATGACGATGACGATGTGTATACTGAAGAATTGAAGTGTAACCTGAAGAAGCTGTTTATTTTTTTACGACTGGGTGACCTCCTCAAAAGTCACATTTGAGCTTGGTATTAAACGACAAGCGTATAATGATACTGGTGTTTGATTGAGTTTCTATTCGACTCGATTCACCAAATATTTTCTCTTTTCTCCGATGATGATGATGGTTGCTGGCGGTGGTGAAGAGAANTTCTCCGATGATGATGATGGTTGCTGGCGGTGGTGGAGAGAAGAAAGGCTGCATTTTTTTCTGTTACCTGTGTAGACTGTTGCCTGACACCAATATAACCAAATTGAGTGAATGAAGGAATGCAATGGCTTTCAATGGAGTGGCAATAACAAGTTCATAGTCCGCTACTACTACTACCGCCGTACTTTGCATTTGAGCTGCTATTTTGATTATTTTCCGGACCGGGTTTGCGGCGCACCGAATATTTTTTAAATATTTATTATTAATAATTTATGCGACCACTTTTAGTCGATGCCGAGTTGCTGACAACTGCTTGCATTATCATAAGTAAAAGGGTGATTATCCAGAATTATTGTTAGTGCAAGTGGCATTTGTAGTAGTTTCCACAGAATATTTTTCTTGCCACTCAGTGTTATCAGAGAAAAAAGGGTGACGATAATGATGGTCCTCGTCGTCGTACTGGTAAGTATTGCTAGGCAGCACAGAAGCAGTGATGGTCATTGAGTAATTTAAGATTTTATCGGTTCTCAACGAGCTCCCAATTTCCAGCAATAATAATAGTGATGGAAAAGGAGTGAGGTAGTGTCGCTAGAAAGTTCACTCTGCAACAGCATACTATGTATGTATGTATATAATCCTGATTGATAAAATGTGTTTCACTGATTGGTTGATTGATTGTATCACACACAAGAACTAAAGCACTGATAGATTTTTGTTGATATGTTAACTTGAAGAGTTTCTTTGAGTTCACAGTGAAATACGTCGTCACATTCTATTTTCAACTTGGTTTTTTATTGCCCTTTACATTCCAATTGAATTGGAATTTTTGGTCAGGTTACGGTGATGATAATGGTGAAATTGGGAAAACAATGTGTTATTATTGTTACTATTATTCGTTCATTGGAATTGTGATTTCTCACTAAACATTTTCATATTTATTTATGCGGTCAAAATGATTATGACGATAGGTTCGTTTTTTTATATTCTCGTCATTATCTCAAGTATGCCGTCGCATTGCTGCTGTTGTTGCTGGAAACAATCCAAATAATACAAAAATGCGCTGCAGCAACAAAATATAGTACTTATATTATTATGTGTCTGCCCAAGTACTCACAAAAGAACTAGGCACATTTTATTTGTATTCCACAAAAAATTCATAATAAGATTATTGGTTTCGTTGTAGGTAATTTATTTACTAATAATCGCAGTTACATGGCACAACAACAAAAGCGTGAAGGCAAATCAATCCAGGGAAAGAATTCGATTGCAAAAGTAAAATTCTTTTTCCATCACTTACTCCTAGTATTCAACTTGGTGAAAGGCATTGTGTAATTGAGAGCGTAAATGGTTTATACTTTATTTTTAAAAATTTGATATGCTTCTTTATTGCATGAAAGATTCGTTGAAAAATTGCTTTACACTCAAACTTTCCGTCGTTTCACAAGAACACTCAACAAACAAATAAACGTCAAGATAGCAAATTGTTTACGGTCAAATAGTATTTTCGTTCTAGAGAGAACTAATTACAGATAGTCGGCAGTGGTGTCCTTGTCACGTTATAATATATTTATTAATGCAGAAAAAATAGGCATTTGTTTGATATGTATTGTTTTGAACGCGACTAACTCTGTTATATTTTTATAAAGTGAAAGAAGAAAGAGTGGAAGAACGTATCTTTTTTTGACGAGGACGATAGATAATTGAAGAAACATAGAGTATCATGCACAAAGATGACGACTAGAGTAATTAAAGATGACAATGTATAAGACAATAATAACAGGAGTAATAATAATAACAGTTGTAGTATTAGAAGTAGAATTACAGTATTGAAGAAGAGAGAGAGAGTTGGAGTGAGAGTCACGCAACTTAACAAGAACAGAAGGGATATTGATAAATATTGACGATGAAGATGTTGATGGTCATGTTGTTGAAGATGACATACACTTTTCTTTCCTCTTCTTTTAGTAGACCAGTTTCCTAGTAAAGCTCACCAAAATCCATATTATCACATGCACACTACATTCCCTCTCTATGTATATTTTTGACATGTCTATGCACAGAGGGAATAACGGAAGGATGCGGTAGTATAAAATGCTAACTTACCGAATGAGCCAAACCTAAAGATGCTAACGATGGGTAAAAGCTTTTCCCCATTCTTTATTCTACGTTTGTTGCTGGAAAAAACAAGCAATTGTTCATCACATAGCTTGCGAGAAAGGAGATGAAGAGAAACAAGCTGGAAGAAAAGAGGGAGAGAAGCAGCGATGGAGAGATACATAAGTAGCATGAAAGAATATTTAAGAACAACCTAGCAGCAGCAGCAGCAGCCATGGATGATGGGATTTGTCGGTCCGGTGTACAACTTGCGGACTACATGGGGATGAAGATGATGAGGATGCTACCGAAATAGTAGCATGCAGCTTGCAAGTATAGGTATTGTAGCAAGTTGGTGCTGGAGGTGGTGTTGGTGGATGGATACATAAGAGAATGAATACAGGGCTGGATGGAAAAAAGGAAAGTTATCATAGAATGCGTTGTGCTTGCTGGGTGAGCTGAAATGACAGAGACAGGAAGAAAGTCAAGCTACAGTAGCGCTTTAGGATGGTTCAATGACGACACAAGTACAACCATATCGACATCCTTCTGATTTTCCTGCTGATGCTGCGGCTGTTGTATGATGGCATGGTGGTTGGTTGGCAGTGGTTACGTTGGTATTATTGTTTTGAACCATGATATTATTATGATGTACATTTCTACTGTGGTGGCGGTGTGGTGGTGGTAATGGTGGAGGAAAGCTAAAGGGAGAGATGTTCATGTGTGTTTGTGTGTGTGTGCGAGGAGAGCGGTAGTTAAAGTGCTGAGAACGAACAAGAAGAGTGACGGCAGAGTAGAGAAACCTTTCTCCAGCGCCGTATGTACGACTGTTGTATGTATGTTTTGAAAACTGGTAAAGCATGTATGCTTGTATGCTCCAGTTAGTTATGCTTATAGCGAAAGGGAGAAACGATGAAAAATCATTTTTTAAAAGGGATGGAAGGAGGACGTTGAGCAGAAAGAGTAAGTAGATTATTGTGTCTTGTTTTTATGCTATGCTGCTGTTGTTGATGCTAAGTTTGAAATAATGAAGGTTTGTTTTTTGTGTTTGCTCTGCTGACTTCCTGACGCTGCGACGGTTGCCAAAGCTTGGAAAGAGAAAAAGGAGTGGAGAAAATAGAGAAGGTGTATGCATAACGAAAAGGAAAATGAGACTTTAGAAAAATATTATAAATTTACGTCGTTATTACTATTCGCGTATATTCCTAAATACTGGCTTGTAAAAAAGCTATATCATGTCATGATATGATTAAAAACATGGAGCATTCACATGTTTCTAATTGAATACTGCTAAAACTTCCTGATATGTGTTCCTAATATGTAAGGTGATACTGTACAACAGCCTATATATTCTACATGAAAACCGGCAATACAAAATGCTGTACGTTATACTGATTGAGTGACACAAAAAGGGAGGAGGTGGAAATGACTTAAACATACATTTATTCTTGTTCGTTTTATAATATGAAAGGAAAGAATTGTTCCATTTGAATATATTTGATTTGAATTGAAAACAATTTTTACAACCTGAATCAAGAAAGACATCAACATCATATGCGAATAAACAGCAAACTATTAGATTCTTGCTAAGAATATTTGATGAAACTGTGAAATGTTTTAAATGCGTCATCATATAACATGTCGTATATTTATTGATTGAAGTAGAAGACATAAGGAGAATGTTTTTTAGTGTTTTAATATACTTGTTCAACACAACATTCCCTTTAGTTCAAATGAAAAACATGTACTTTTAGTCTCCTGACATGTTCTTCACAGCCTATTCGACGGTATATTCACAATAAGGGAGACAGGAAATAATTGAACAAGGAAGAATTATTTTTATATATATGACATGCACAACTGTTTCTAATTTCCATGTTATTTGATGATGATAAGCAGATCTAAAAAAATTGTTATCAACTTGGTTGCTTCCATGATGTAGAAGTATATTAGCATATTCCGCCCACAAATGCTCAAATTTTAAAATGTGTATTGTATTGATGCATATTAATTCAGAATAAAAAAATAAAATACAATGAAGTATAAAAGGTCGTCAATGTTCTTTGGTTTTCTTGGTACCATTGAAAATACCTAATCTTTAGAGTAGAGTAAATCCATTACAATACTTTGCGTCGATACTTGAGTACTCGCACAAATTTCAACAGCAACGTTCATTCTTTCTCTGCTCCTTTCAAGAATACACTCGTTTGTGCATTCTAAGCAAAAAGTATCATCAAGCAATCAGAAAATTAAGTTAATATTATTGAGAATTTTTTCATGAGCCAAGCTGCTACTGTGAATTAAAATTGTGCTGCTTGTAGTTACAACTATTTAAAAAATTAAAATCAGAGTTGACAACTTTCAATTACGAATAAAGTTACTGAAAATTATTAAAATGAACACCAGTGGCCAGTTCAATGCAAGCTATTCGAACAACGCAATGTCGGGTTTTGACAATGGTGACCTGAAAAGATTTGACCAAAAAGCGGCAGCTGCAAACATGCAATTTGAAGGACCAACCACCAATTACTTCCTAATGTTTCAAAATCCTGGTCAGTACTCCATTATGATGCGTGGGAACCTTTCTAGTGCTGCAAGTGGTTCAACAAGTGCTCCATCTAGCGGGTAATTTTATATAATAGATTTAAATGTGTTCTAAAATCAGCTACGATATAATTTTTTAAAATAAAGCTGCTTTGTTAACCTGAAGTTTCATTTTTTAAAAAATAAAATGTTTTTTTTGTTTGTCAAGTTTCAGGGCTTCTGGTCCAGCTCCTACTACTACCATCGGAACCAGTATGACTCCTTCCAGCGCACGCGAGAGAAACTTCCCGATCCCTGATCAAGGACGTATTTCTCCTTTCTTACCAGCTGGAAAATTCAACCCAACCCATTGATGTGGCCTTTACACACTTGTTCAATGGCATTATTCGTGAGATTAATTCAGTCTTATTATTTTTGGTGTTTTTTGAGTTTCTTTAGTATATCAGTTTTTGTCATTGGTGATTTAATCTTCATGTAATAAACGCCTTTTCTCCGAATACACAACTTCTTTTTTAAAGTCTCATTTATTCAAAAACATATATATTATTCATATTTGTAATAATTGTTGTAGTTTCTAATCAAGCATAGTTTAATTACCTTAAAAGGAAATATTTTTACAACCGATCATAAGCAATACTATACATTTCCTAGTCATCCATCCCCGTAAAATTTACTTGTTTAAATAACATCAATTCAATTTCGATAATTACCCTTCTCAATTTTAAATTCGGCTATAAATTTTTTAAGTTGCCAACATTGCCTACGATCGTATAACTCCTCACTGGATTTGCTTTCATAAAGTATATACACTTTTTTCACAGTTCAATAACAACCAACTCAAAAAATCTATACTTGAAAAAAAAACTAATAAATACATATAGGTAGCGGCTGGTTTTAATAATTAAAAACTAATGCTACTTACTGTTTTGCGTTTCAAAAAGTTTTTAAAAAACCAACTAGGTATTATTATCGTTTGGTATTCATTTAGTTCATCATGAGCAACTTGTAGACACGCAGGAGTCCATTCTTCTACCAGTTTTACTTACATGCAATACGAAATTTTTCGCTGACTTGCTTTGTCAGCCAGCAATGCCAATGCCCAAGTAAACTAACTAACAAGTCTTTGTTATCGAAAAATGTTCCACCGCACCGCGTACCAACACCACCACCACCATTCGCATTTCGCATCATCCAGCAAGCTTTTTTCGTTGACTGAAAACGTAACGAACAACATATTATATGTACGCGTTCGTGTCATGCATTCTATTATCTTTCTCAATGCGAACATGCTAAAAAAAATAAACGCTACTCACTCACTCACTACAACAACCACCTCTACTACTATACTACTACTACCACCATGCCTGCCTGCCTATTACTCATTTCATTTCACTTTTGTGGTTTGTTGCATTATTTGCATTATGGAAACACAATAATAGTAGTATTGAGTGAATTAAATGCGGTTTTCCTCCAACGAATACTTTGCAACGTGCATACCTAGTCAAGTCACACAGAGAGAAGAGTATGAACCACTTGGATTTTGAATTGGAACATGAAAAGCATTTTCTCCAGCAGCAGTTGTAGTAGCAGGAGCACATATAATGTATAGCATTCAAATCCTACATGTCATGATTATAAAGTGATACTGTTTCAGGCAACTGAATAGACTTAAATAGGCATAGTAAAAATGGTTTTTGCTTCTTTGACTACGACGTAAACGACGACCAAAGAAACTGCCAACTCTGACGACGACTACGACGATGATGATAATAACAGTATTGGTGCAGTAATAAAATAAGAAAGAGCGAACACTCGGAAAGAGCGTAGGACTCCATAATAATATCGTGGAGAAGATATAAACAGTAATAATAATCATAATATTATTATTATTTTGTGAGGTAAAAGGTTGCTGGTGGTGGTTGCTCAATAAAAAATGCGTCTACAAGTCTATCATGGAATAAGAAGCATCGTAGAGCACGTGTCGCTTTAATACTATTGTGTATGTAATGATAGTGGAATAGTAATAAGAATAATATTTTTATGTAAATGTATAAAAAAGTGAATATTAAATAATATGCCGTTTTCTTTCGAGAGCATTTATGTAGTAATAAATAAGCAAATTAACAAGACCATGGAGAAAAAAGAGCAGTTCCAGGAAGGCATTAGCGATAACCGTTTCCGTCATGTGCCATCCATCAATGTAAATTTTTTTTTCTGCCAAATAATATTAGTAATGCTGTTCGTGTTTGTTACGTTGTTGTTGTTTCTTGATACATCTCTCAATGTCATCAAAGTAGTAGCCGTTTGCGGGGATATGCGCCTTGCCAGTTTTTTTTAAAGAGTATAAAAGATGAATCATTGACTATAAAGCATGCTATATTATAATATAATTTATATGTATATATTTACAATATTATTTTAAATATTGTTAGTTATACATAACATATAAAATATATACTAACTTCTCTATCTATCTCTACCTTTACTTTCACACTTTATGGTCATTGTTGCTCAACAGTGTTGCAATGAATTATTTTAGCTTTATTGATTGCAGTTTTATCTATTTCCATTATACTAGATCTAGTAGAAGCTAGCACGAATTGTATCGAAAAGAAAATGTCTGCCGGTACAAGAAGAAGTTTCTGCGTGTAAGTATGAGCATTAATCAGTGTGGACGTTTCATTTGATGCTGTGTAAAGTACAGCCCCCACAGCAACAATAAAACAAATTGGCTTCGTTTCTGCTGCTTTTCAAAATTAATATCGTTGACAATGATAGAAATTGCTGGTGAGATGAGATTTCATCATGTTAAATCAGCATCAAAGAGACTGAAAAGAAAACGTAGTCGGGAAGGTAGATGAAGATAAGCTCCCTCTCTTGTACCTCATTTGCATATACCCAAACTGATAAATAAATGCACGTCATGCTATTTTATTTCTTATCTGCATTTTGGATTTTCTATTCGATTCCTTCAGCATGATGAGCTGTATTCAATTGTCCAAACGTTTCTCCCAGTTTTTTTCATTGGAGGTGGTAGTGATAGCAGCATATCGTGAAAAAACGACAAACGTATGAAAACATTTATTGACTTTATTTGAGAGTTGTTGGAATAATTTAATTTAAAGTTGAGATAGTTGTGAAGCAAGACGGAAATTCTGACGTAAAGTGATTCTTGTTTAACCTTGTGGATACAGTATTAAACTGATTAATCTTACTGGCGTGATTTCTTAAAATCCAAATAAAAAATTGTTGTATTGTAAAAAACATCCTTCAGTCATTCTAATTTAAAATAACCGTTAAAATTATTCTGCGCTTTGTTACCTAATTGAAAATCACAATGAACCAAGAAATGCCTAACAATGGACCTACTGCAGAGGGTAACTGCATCGCCCCAAACCTCGGCTCCGGTGGGATATCATTCCATCAACACTTTGCTGGAACATGTCGTCCTAACATTTTCATCTTCCAAAATCCGGGCCAATATGCCATTAGTATGCAAGCTGAAGTTGACAACGGAACTAGACTATATGCTCAACCCGTCAGGTTTGTAAATCGCTTGAAATAATGTTGTAGCAATGGAACTTAAAGTAGAATGAATATTACAATTTACAGAGTGTGTTTTTATTTACTTTTTTTGTAAGTCTTATTTCCCCTTATTTAATTGAAAAATTTTCTTACCTTTTATCGTATACTAGGAAGCGATTCCTGGAAGAAACTAGGGCACCAGGTGATAGTACCGCTTTTGTTCGTCCATGGGTAAACTTGGGGAAACGAGTCTTGGAAACTTCACCGGTTCCAGTCTTTAACTCTGAAGACAAGTCGTCTAAAGCAAATTCAGAGTAAATCATCTAAAGACAGGCATTTTGACCATTAAAGATTTTGTAAGTTGTTTTGATGCTAAATAATGAATTCTCAATCTATAGCAGTTTATTTTCAATTTTCCATATGTAAACCATGTAAACGAAAACTAATGTTTGTATGCCAATATTGTCAATAAATCCTGTTTATAATCAATGTAAAGAATCCAACAATGTGATGTTATTTTACTCGTAATAATTACTCATGTTGAGGTTTATTTAAATTTACTTGTTTTTCTACAAAGTCACCTGAATATATAATATTGTTATTTTAAGAGATGGAGATGATACATCAGTGTTTCCTTTTCACAGTAACTTATGTGTTCCAATATATTTTTAATAATTATCTCTCGCTAGTTGATACACGTTACTAGTTAAATTTTACTCAATAAATGTATTCGTCTTAATTAAGAAGGTAAAACCTAAAAGTTCTTACAAATTAGGCTTTTTATTCTAACTCATTTCAGCACTTGTTCCATGAATTGCTCGATTCACTAAGTAAGAAATTTAATGTTAAATACAACTTTCTTGCTCAAACCACCAACCGTTTCACATGGCACCGGTGATCATCAAATAACTGCAAAAATGACAATTCTTGCAACTTTAATATATTTTACACGCATCTAAAACCATAAGTACACATAAATATCCTCACAAAAATTAGCTACAAAACAGTAGCAAATAATTCTGATGAAGAAATCATAGGAAAAGTGTAAATTTATTGAAGGTACCTCTTAAATAATTTTATTACTATTTTCAGAATACTATTTATTTCCATCCAACAACAAGTGACCACAATACTCATATACCTTTTTTATATAGTCACCATTTTCATTTAAATTTATTTTTAAGTATAGTTTACTTCAAATCTATATGCGTATGCGTACGTTTTAAGTTTCTACAGTCTCATAAACTTCAACTAAAAAATTAAACCTTTCTCATCATCATTCTCTGAATCTTACTAGGTATATATAATTACGCTTTCATTGGGTTTGTGGGTATCATAAAAGTACATAATTAATTATTAATGTTATGGATTTTGTTTTTAGCATTGATTAACGTTTTTTTGTATTTTACGATCATTCTTGTTCGGACGACATGAAACTTTTAGTCACCTGCCACCTCTACAAATAACTAGTTAACCCCATCCAAGTATTGAATGACTGCTTCGTTTCCTACCGTAAAGTATACATTTTTGTCGTACTTATATAACTCCATTATTACACTTTACAATTCCAAATTCAAAGAGAAATTTTTTTTTAATCATTTTTTTCTTGTTGAAGTTTTTACTTTTTAAAGCAAATACACAATGATGATACACACTATCATATTTTGTTGCCTAGCTTAGCTACAAAGATGTTTTAATAATAAAATATTTATTACCAGCAAACTACGGTAGTACTAAAAGTAAAGTTTATGTACTTTAATTACACTTAAATGTGTAAGACAACATGGAGATATTCTTTTATTAGTGCTATCATGTGTAATGTGCAAATTTTGTCACAGTCAATATAGATTTGACAAAAAATGTAACGACAATGTACCTTTTAGAGAGACATGGTTCTGTTATACACAAGCGCGTACATTACCACTTTACTATTTATTTATTATATGTAGCTGCGGAAGTAATAATAGACTTCCCAAATTCATGCTGTTTCAACGCTAGTGGAAAACCTTAAAATGCTATTTGTAGTACAGAAAATAATTACAATTAAAATTAAAATTGTAGTAACTAAAATACAATTTTTATATTTTTCAATAAAGATGAATTGACGATTAAGAAGTTTCTAAATAATTAAAAAGGACTATGAGGACTGTTCGAATCAAAAAAAATAATTATTAATTTTCTACACTTAAGTCTATTTAGCCCAGAAAATTTTTAGCTTTTGATTATTATAATCTGCACGACCACTGACTAAAAACTGGAATTACAAATTGTTGTAAAAACGCGATGCGATAGCACATTTGATGTTTGTAAGGTAAAATATTTTTTTCATGTCGTTATTTTTAACTATAAGCGGACCATTTTTATTTGGTTGAGTTTAGTCAATCGAATGAAAGCGGAGTATGGCCCTGCCTTGAATTTCAGAGTTGCACAGTTTTCGGATAACTTCACGTGCTTGTTCTGCAGGAAATACCGTGTGAGGAGGTGGAGACACCTAGAATTATTTAGAAATTTTAAATAATTTTGAAAATGTTAAATGTTTTACACCAGAATAAAAATAGGATATTTCCAGGTAGTTCCTAGTATTTACCTCGCCGCTTGCAACGAGTTCCACCAATTCTTTGAGTTGATCAAGTGTGCCAACATCCACAGTTTTAATAGTTTGTTGGCGCTCTTCTGCTCGTTTACTGAATTTTGGGAGCAGTCGTTCCGCAACTTCGGAGCTTATGAGGACGATACCACCCTTAAATTTGAAACAAATTTTCCAATTTACTTTTAATATTCACTCAGTAATGTTTAGTCGAACATTTTTACCAATGGACATCTGTTTACCTTGCTGAGACATTGAAGAGATCTATGAAGACTACGAGAGGTAGTACCAAAGTCAATAACTACATCCACTTCCCCTTCGCAACAATCTTTGGTGCGCTCAATAAGTACTCGTTCGTAACAGTCTTCGTTCCATTGGACCACATCCACTCTGGAAATATTATTTTGCAATTGTGAAAATACGACAAGATTTCACTATGGTGAGCAAAATTGCATTATTGTGAAAACCTACTTAGCGGCTTCTTTTGCTAAGAGTATCCCTTCATCCCGAAGGCATGCAACGACAAGAAGTACTTTTTCTTTAACATCTTTTAAGTAATGTTGGGCCAGGCGAAGCGCCCAAAGTGCTAGTCCACCGGTGCCAACTACCAAAACGCGAACACGACCTGGAATTAAATCAGAAACGTCAATTAAAAACAAAATTAAGAGATTTGATATAGATTTGTTGGGGATTTCAATTTAAAGTATATATATTTATGTTTGTTTCAGTGCATTATTTATCTTTTCAATAACCTGAATCCCCTTGCTCCTCCAATCGTTTAAGAATGTGATGCTTTGCAGCTTGAACTGTGTTCATTGCCCATAGAGCACCTGTAGGAAGCATTGCAGCGACACTCAACGGCATCGCGTCGGGAACTTTAACCAAGTACTGAAGATCTGGAACTGTCATGTACTCAGCATATCTGACAAATAATATAAGGGTTGAAAACCATTTTTTAAACACCTTAAGCAACTTTTATGAGCTATTATCAAATTTGATCTTACCCATGAGGCACTCCTTCGAATGGATAAACAACAACTTTATCACCAATGGTAATTTTTGCATTTTCTGACACCTCATCTCCAATCGCTTCAATAATTCCTGCCACCTGAATCAGGAATACCAATCAAACATACCATTAATTATTTGATGAGTAGGATTAAAATGTATACAAAAACGAGAAGAAAGTGTAGTAGGACCTCATATCCAGGAAAAAGTGCAGCGTCTCTGACTCCATAATGTGACTGTCCTCCAGCACCCGGATTGTTGCCACCAGACTGAGAGGCCTGTCCACCACTTAAGCAGACATTTGTAGATACATCACCAGTAAGGCTGTTAAGACTTGTTATGCTGGAGGCGCTTGAAATGCTGGTTTGTGAAGTGGCTTTGGGTCGGTAACATGCACCCGCACACTCCACCTACATCAGCATCAGACCCCATTTAAACATATCATGCGATTTTGTACAAAGAAAATTGCAATAAAATACTAAATTTAAACGTAAGCATTAGGTTACTACTTACACGTATCCGAGCTCCTGTCGGTGGAACGTCAGGAACGGGAACGTCAAAGCTGAAGACACAATCTTTAAGCAATGGTCCTGGACTTTCAATGCTCACCTGGCGACACAATTTACTACTCATCGCGGATACTGGTTGACTAGGCATACTGTTCACACGACCCCTGCCAAATCAAGAGACAATTTCCTTTTAATACCGGTACATAAAAGAAAAACATATAACAAGTCATTATGTTACTAATTTATACATTTTTTAACCAAATTATAGGAAATTACCACCTATGTAACTCTCTCCCTGTTAAGAAGCATACAATTCGGTTTCAAAAATTGTGACCTAATTAAGTTTTCTGCGGAAATTAGTCAGTACAGGACACACAGACATGTATGGATGTACAAGCAAAAACATATTACAAGTAGAGCAGGCTCCTAAAAGTATTTTCAAAGTAAAAGCGTGAAAGCAAACGACAGTTCGATAACGTAGATGAAAACAGGAAATGTTCCATAATATTTGATAAAAGATAATAAAAATCAGTTTAAGAACTTGTTAGAGACATTCGCATATTGACGTTAACTTTGCCTCTTTTTTTACAAATGCTATTGACGTCACATTTGTCATTACAAACTCCAACCTACCATCTTCTTTTGTGTGTGAGTGAAAGTAGAGCATCCTTAACTTCCGCTTTTTACTGGTTGCTCGCAGGCAAACGATAATAATGATGTCAGAAAATAGAGTAGCACACTAATTCCGTTTAATTCCTCCAATCAATTTCGTGCGTCAAGGAAAAATACAGCATTTCATACCTCATCTTTTCAACTTGCTTGTTGAAGCCTTGCTGAATATATATATATAATAAACAGTTTTATAGTTGATGCTGTTAAAATGAGAATTTCTAGAGTTGTTGAATCTCTACTCTAATCGGTTAGTTAACAAGCACTAGATAAAATACAGCCAGTACTTCAATAGTTGCACATAGCAAATACAAATATCAAGTTAAAATGCACAGTTAACATGTTAACAGACAACTAGAATAAACGAATATTTGAGTTAGGTAAGTTAAAAGAATAAAAGCAGGTAGTTTGGTCGTTGTGGAAATGGAAATGAAAAAAAAAATCATTATTTACCAAAAATAACGTTGGTTGTCTATGACAACGTCGATAAATCTGGTAAGTTTACGAAGCGAGCTTTGAATTGAACCGTTTGACAGCTTAATTGCTAATGTACGTGTATTACAAATCCATTAAACAATTTATTGAAAGTTCATTTTTATGCGCAATACTTTCAACAATTACTATTATCTGGTGACAATGACAGTTATCAGATGTTGATAGGCTATAGAATATTATCGGATGATGGTACTACTAGCCTATTGCATGTTTAAAAAAGTCAAATGCTTGTTCAATAAACGATATGATAAGAAAGATACAACTCAAAGTAAAGTAATCTCGTCGTCATTGAGCTGAGTGAGTATCAAACGATGATGCTTGTCATAATAGACAACAGAATTTCAAAACAACAGATTAGATAAGTTGAATTGTCCGCTGACAATGAATTTTGATGAATTCGCAAAATAAATAACTTTCACGGTAACTGTTGACCTTGTCCGTGTTAAACAATACGCTTCAAAATTATAAGCGTGTAGTGGTAAATTACCATAAATCGACATTTTTACAGTTCAAGAAGTGGACTTCGTTTTAAAAATTTTCTCGTTTAAACAAATGTGCATCTACTAAATTTTTAGACAAATATAAACGTCTAATAAATCTTCCTAACCTGTAAAATCAAATATTTAATCCAAATTTCCAATGAACCAGGACTTTAATCCGTTGCCTGTCTAGCATTATTATTAACATCCAACGTATCGGGCACCCTAGACGAGGTAAAGCCTCTAGCAACTAGCAACAAACCAGAAAGCTCAACACACTTCAATTAAAGTTTACACTCCTGTCAAAGTCTCAGTCAACCTGTCAATAACAACGTCGTGGGCTTTTTGTGATGTGATGTAAGATGGTGTGAGGATCAAGCTACTTTAACAGTATGCTCGAACGATAAGCGATGTGACCGAGTGATTTAAGCATGATTTTAAAGTTATTGGAGTCATTTAGGCATGATTCTCAACTGCCATAGTAATTTTGGAACGATTAAAAAGTTACCACACTCTTATGTGCAACAAATTCTGTTTTTGTAACGTGCAAAACGT